>CAJVPL010002025.1:0-10666 GCA_910591945.1 Ambispora gerdemannii
CCTAAAATAATTAATTTTTATTTTGAACTTTTATCTAACCACTATTATAGTTTCAAAATAATAACGTATTATGACTACTCAAAATATTCAAAAAAGTCTCAATGCACCTGCATCATCTGATGTACCAACTGTGGATAACCAAGATTTCCAAGAAACCATCGATCACGCACCAGCAGAGGCGGGAGTATCACCTTCTCGCCCAGAGAGTCCAGAAAACTTGGAAAATTTCGAGCCAGAGCTAGAGGAAGAAAACGAGCTGGAATATAAGGAAGAATACGAGTCAGGATATGAGAATGAAGGGAACGGGGCGTCCTATCACTAGGGGCCAAAGCCGAAAGTGTGGCTGAATATAGGTATAAAATTCGTGATGACAGTGTAAGACCAAGACAATTCCTCAGGACAGATACAGAAGATGGAATAGAAGCTATATTTACAGAGCGTCAGGAACATTCACTACACGAAATTATTGATGGAGATAACCCGCTTCGTCCATTCATAGATTTTGATTTACCTCAAGAAAAAATAAATAAAATCGATCCAAAACCCACGCGTAAAGAGGTGATAGATATACTTGCTCGTGCCTTTAAAGAAGTGTGTCTAGAAATATATTCGGATTGGGATCGCAAAACATTAACTATTGCTAGTAGTAGTGACAAGAAAAAAATGTCTCTCCATATTTCAACTTTCGGTATGAGACTTAAAAATATAATGACTTGTGCATTATTTACTGAACTTGTTCGTAAGAAACTCCCAGTGAGTTTACAGAGCAAAGATATTGTTGATAATATTGCAAATAAGAGTTCATTTTCCTTGCGAATGCTTGGAACCCCAAAAGTGATTGAAATAAAATGTGAGAAGACTGGTAAAATAACTTACAAGCATGAATGAGTAAAGAGGGCATTATATCCTGAAAATAAGGATTTCTTTGATTTTATGCTTCGCCCACCTAATGACGAGGCGCCAGTTATAGATAGTTCTCTCTTATTTATTTCAGAGCACGTAGCAATAAAAATTTCTAACACATGTACTGAAACTACTGAGGATATTGAAATCGAACTCAATTTGGTTGCAAAATTATTAGAAGAATTCGAAATTGGAGGATACAAACTTTCATATCCACGTGAAAATTTTCCTAATACTTTTTCTCTTAAACGGGTGACTCCAGCATTTTGCCCATTATGTTATCGAGAATATGGTTATAAAGATCCACATACAAGCGATAATGCATATATTATCCGAAACAAGAAATCGTATAGTTTCTATTGTCATCGTGCCAATAATAATAGGGAAGCTGGATCTAGAAAACCTTCATTAAAGTTGACCATTAAAGAAAAAACTTCAGAACAAGAAGAGAGCCTTCCGGTTCCAGAAAAAATAAACCAACCTAGAATAACGGATCCAAATAATCGTTTTGTATGGGGTGACTTAATTGACATGTGCTCATCAGGAGAAAAGTATACCCGTAATAAAGTTTACGAAGCTATCCAAGCAACAATTGCATATATCGATAGAGGTAAAAAGTTCTGGATATTTAAAGTTGAAGATGAAGATGAAGATGGCGGACTTATTTTTGAATTTGTACCAAAATTAGAACTTGCTGGTTATGAGATTAATATAATCGAATTTGGAGGAGAATCAATAAAGTTAAGATCGTTGATAGATCGAGCAGTTACCAAAGGTCTAATTCGTTATCACAAAATCAACTTTCTTCCATACCCACCAAACGTAATTCCACCAAAAACAAATTTCTTTAATCTTTTCCTGGGATTTACAGCTACACCAGCACCAGAAATTAATAAAGAAATTATGGATCCCATCCTTTGGCACGTAAAAAATGTGATCTGTGATGAAAATGAAAAGCTCAACAATTACATCTGGAACTGGTGGGCATATTTAATACAAAAACCAGAAAAAAAATCTCGTTCAATCTGTGTATTAAAGTCTACTCTTCAACAATGCGGAAAAAATATTATTATTGATTTTATTGGTGATAAAGTCTTAGGACCAAAGCTCTATTATGCAACATCTGATCTAGGGAAAATTCTTGGAAAATTTAACAGTCTTATTCAAGGTAAAAAGTTAGTAGTTATGAATGAGACCAGTATGTCTAGTGGAGAATGGTAT
Source organism: Ambispora gerdemannii (assembly GCA_910591945.1). NCBI lineage: Eukaryota > Fungi > Glomeromycota > Glomeromycetes > Archaeosporales > Ambisporaceae > Ambispora > Ambispora gerdemannii. The sequence goes on from CAJVPL010002025.1 coordinate 2,125, forward strand.
AAATTCAATAGTCATCTCAAATCCCTTATAACGGAACCAAAAGTGTCTATAGAACGTAAAGATCTTGAACCTATTCATTTAAAAGATTACTCTGCATTTATGGTCACAAGCAACCAGGATGCTCCACTTAAAATAGATGCAGGAGATGCTCGTATAGTTTGTTTTGACGTATCTGCACGCTGTAGAGGGAATATACCATATTTCAAATGTTTGGCTAAAATACTAGAATATCCAGATGCACCAGGGATAGTTATGTCTTATCTTATTAATCGTGATCTTTCAAATTGGGACCCACAAGATATTCCCAGTACTAAAATGAAAACAGATACAATATTGGAGCATCTTCCCAACCCCACACGATTTATAATTGATCGTATTTCGTCATGGTCTGAGGATCGAGTTGAGATACAAAGTCGTATGATATTATATCAAGAGTATCGGGTGTGGTGTGAAGCTAATGGTGAGAAACCATTTAGTAATAATATATTAGGTAAAAAATTTACACAGATTAATATCGAAAACAAACGTGCTGGCGGTGGAAAAAGAGAATGACAGTATATTCTCGACCGCTCAAAAATTCTAGCCAAGTTACGTGAATCGGTAGGTGATATTGAGAAATTTTCCGACGTACCTCAAGCTGAGATATCCTCTAATGCGTCCACAGAAATTCCTGTATTCAACGTACCTGAAGTCTGCGAAGCGAGAAACTTCGTTTCTAAAACTCCCGAACCAGAAAAAGTAGACCCCATTCCATTAAGCATTGAAAAAGACAAGAATTCATTACCTGCTCCTATCACTAATATGAGTCAGGTTCTCTTCGATTATATAACAGGTCAAGAAAAAAAATCAATTGATTCGTCATCACCATCCGAGTCTACCAATATATTCATGACTCCAGAGATCGAACACGTAGAATCATCAGACGATAAATCTGTTGTCATAGACAACGAGCTCTGCTCTAAATCTCCAGAAATTATCGAATCAGTGGAAAATGAACCCAATATTTCTCCCGACTTACCTGCAAATTATAAATCCGAACTCAGCAACAATGAAGTCAACAACCAATCGAAAACATATTCACCTGGATATATACCCCGAGCAGAAAGGAAAAAATATCTCAGGCAATGGGCAGTCGATCACGGCGAAGATCCAGATAAGTTCGTTACTATTACTGAAAAAGATAGGAATTTAGCATATACATACCATGATAGATTATGTTCAGATGCAGACATGATCCAATTCGCAAAAGATACTGATAATGACCCAAATACATTAATGGACATGTCTAGACGAGAACGATTAATAAGTGAGGAAATTATGCTCTGATTGTATGAAGACGATGACAACCCCCAAGCAAAGAGTTATGATGATGAGGAATGGATAGAAAAAATAATGATACTCCAGGAAAATGGATATCTATGGTAAGATCACTATACATACTAAGATGAATTTCGCAGGTAGGAGGGATTTTTTGCTCCTACAAACTAGTCAATATAAAAATTTTCAGATGAAAAATATTACGCAAACTTTGTGTTATATACTGGTTTTTGTGATGCCTAAAATGCTATTTGGTAAAATTTTAGTCAATACTTCATTCCTACTTTGATTTTAAATATGAAAGTGATAATAGAATAGTATAGCCACTTTGTGAATTGAAAATGCCTTGTAATTGGTTATTAGTCGGAGATATCCATTTATGTAAAAACCCAGCGAGAGGGGAATATTGCGTCCCCCATGCATTCAAAATTCGAAAGGGTATAACAATTCCCCAACCATGTAAAGGATGTGGGCGAGGGACTAAATCGAGTGTTCAGCTTTGTATATCATGTGGACAAGGTAGGGAAAGAGCGTATAGATATTATGTGTCAAAGACACGAGCTTCGCTATAAACAGAAGAATGTAAAAGAAACTCTACGCACTTAATTTCTATACCTGTGAAGCAAATTACTAGATAAGTATTATCATTAATTTTTTCGTATATAATCCAGGTCTTTGAATTAAACTTATCATTTTTATAAGTAACAATTAACTATTATCATTTTCATAACTAGTAACTCCCAATGGAAACACACCAGAAAGTAGTCAACTTATTAACCAAAAGAGAGATTGATCACAACGGACCAACATTCCGCAGACTAATGTGCAATGGCTTCAGGTACGTAAAAGATTTAGCCGAATTTTTACAATTACCAGATGCAATTGATTATTATTATCCTGAGCAAATTAGATTCATGAATGCTCTGTCCCACCTGGCTATGATACCACCGATTGATATAATGGAAAACAGACCAGATATTTACAAAAAATGGTCCATAAGTATAGAAACATACCGGAATCTATTCCAAGCATTGTAAAAAATAAAACGATAAAACTGAATGATATTACTATAGCCTGGATCACAACTCCAAAGCTATAATTTTTTTTCGTTATATCCTATATATTGGTAACTTTCAAATCGACAAATTTGACCCAAAGTATTGACGTGTATCATATACCTGGCATATATAGATTAAAACTTTTGATCGAACTCGTGTCTTGTTCGCGTCCATTTTCAGATAGAATTACAATAATCACGACCCATTCAATTTTTGGGTATAGCTATCCACGGATAATTAATTTCGAATTGAAAAAATATTTTCCATAGTGTATATAACCTAAAGAATTACTCATAACCTACCCAACTTACTATAACATTAGATCATGTCAGCTATCGTAACTAAAATCGTTGAAAAATACAATCTCAGCTCTGAGATGAGTGTGACTAATCTCAGTCAATACACCTCAGAGTTTCTCGAGAATCTAACTGATGATAGAAAGCGGAATCAGGCATGCAGACACCTTCGGGATGGTTTTAACTTTAGCAGTGAACAGGTAGGTGTATTAATACCTAATCAGAGGGGTGGGAAAAATAAAACTATAAATTTAGTTGAAGGTAATTATAGAATAACTGTAGTTAAGCCTCCAAAAAGTTTGGAAGAAGAGATCATCAGAGAGATAACTAAACGAATCTTACAGAATAGATATGGTTTTAGTAAAGACCAAGTGGATGACTTATTCTCTATTCAGAAAAATGTCCAAACCAAAAGCAAAACCATGCGCGAAGTGAACATTGTTATTTCTAAGAGACAAAGTCTCCTTTCTTCGAAAGATCGGGTCCCACAAGAAACAATCGGAGATATGACGCAATGGATTTTACGGAATAAACTTAGTATTAGAGATGTAAGGGCCGAAGCTTACGCCTTAGTCCTATCAGCAAAAAATGCTAATGCTGGTTCATCACGTCTCTCTTGTCTTCGTAGAGAATTAAAAAATCTTGGTGCTTCATTCCAAATAATTGAGGCCACGAAATTCCCAGATATTACAGAAGAAGCTAACAAAATCCAGAGGGATAATCAGAAAAAGGCTGAAGCTAATCGTATTGATTATCCAGATCATTTTACATTAGAATCGGTCAAAGAGAGATTGGATAGTTATGATACATCTACTGTACCCGATGTACAAGCTCTTGTAGATGTTATGATAATGCTTTGTATCCGTCCCGCTGAACTTATAACTTTACGTATTACAAATGCCGGAGTAACAGGTTATGCGAAGAATCGAGGTCAGGCAAACATTCCTCGAAAATTTAGATCTATGGAGAAGAATCAAGAAAGAGCCAAAGAATTACTCACCTGGATTCAGCGTGCAATATCTTCTGGCTGAATGGGTAATCCAGGTAAGCCAGGAGTTAAATGATTCAATAAATTCTTAAAAGACTATGGTTTAATTCCCAAATACTTACGTAAATTGGGAGCAGTTTATGGTGCAGTAGTACATGCTGAAAATCCAGCACATTTTATGACAATAGCTGGAGAATGTCTACGGCACAGCCCATACACCCACACTTCTCCAGTACAAAACTACGTTGTAGTAAACTACAGAATGCGCGGACAAAAACCCGAAGAAGCGAGACCATTTCAAATCTATGATGATGGTAATTAATTATGCTTCTTTGCTTTCACCATTCTCACAGTAAAATCTTTATTATCATTGGACGATTCAAAGTCAGAATCGGAACCAGATTCAGATGAAGACGAGGACTCAGATGAGGTATCGTTAAAAATTAATTTTTTTCTTTTAGCCTTGCATGGTGTATGATTTCTTCGAGGGATATCTGGGTTTGCTATCAAGTTTATAAGTTCTTGACGAACCTCGGGTTTTATTATCTCCAGTAATTGGTGAAGAGAAATCCGGATTTTTTTATCCAATACTTGCCTACGAATACTGGATATTACTCCAATAGTATTCTGATGCTCTGTTAAGGACTTGGTTACTGTTTCGATACATTCACATAATTCTTGAGACAAGATAGCATTAGCTATGTCAGCTCTGCTGATATTATCTTTAACAATTGCTTCGTTTATCGCAGACTTGCTATTAGCTTCAGTCATTGTAAATGCGAATTATTATTTATTAATACGAATTTAAAAATGCAGAATTAAATATATTCGTTATAATAAAGCACCACTATAAGAATTTTATCTTGCGAAATTAACAAAGTACCAGTTAAAACTATACTAGATACCGCCAGCAATTGTAATCTTATAGGCAGGGGTTTAGTAGATGTACTAGGCTTAGAGATTGATACTTCCCATAAAGAAGAAGCAAAACTATTAATCCCTTTTCCATCTGAAAAATCGCTGATGCAATAGCATCCTCACATTGTGAGACTATAGAAGATAGCATGACAATATTGGGAATGGTTCATAAAATAAATCCCTCTTTCCGGTCTCACCCACCTCTACATATTCCACTCTTTGCAGGTTAATCATTAGATAGAACAGATTTTATTTTTGCAATCAATAATTATATCAAAGAGACTGTCATAATTATTCCTAATCATTCATCATTGGTTACAAATAATTATATTTAGTAGCGAAGAATGGATAATTACTTACTGAGTTATTTTTTTCAGCTATAATATACATCGTGTAATATAACTTAGTATGAAAGTAAAGATAGTCAAAGCTAAAGTAGGAATGCAAAATGTTAATTGTCACCTTGAACCAGGATTTTTGGGAATCTCTATGTGTACTGATAAACTTCTCAAGAAAATCGGTGGCAAAATTAGCAGAAAGTTGACTCCCGAAGAGAAAGATAATAAATTCGTCAGAGAAGAAACCACAGCTCCACTTGGATTGGCCATAATCCCACTTACATTTACCTCTAACATAAAAAATAATGTCCGTCTTAGTAATAAAAAATCTATCACGATTCCAACTGAAGTACTCGTAGAAAAATATAACTCTACATTGCCTAATTATATCCTGATCGGTAATAATTGGTTCTATGGTCGCAAATGCGATAATGATGAGCTCCAGACTTATCTACCGGAAATAGTGACAGACGTAGAAAATGCTTGGGTAAGAACAACTCTGCGTATCAAGGATCTTAGCAATGCTAGCTTCGCTAAAACCAAAAAGAAGCCAAGGGTTATAGTATCCGTTGATAAAAGAAATATTCATGATTTTTACAAATCACTTCCTGGGGAATCGAAAGATTCATTGCTCCACAGATCCAATATCTCTGTAACTTCTGATTTGGGCACTTCAGATTTGGATACTTCTTTCAATTCAGATACTTCGGACAGCAATTCAAGTAATTCTTCCACATCTAGTTCGGGAATAGAAGTTATACATGCGTATAAGACTGAAGTGGTAAAGAAATACCCTATTTGAAAGTGTAAAGTAAAAGGTAAAATTAATTATCGAGCTTTATAGTGGAGCTAGTGTCTCTGACACATATTAATACATCCAACGTAAATCACATCACGCCTCGAAAAAGCGATGTCACGAGTGATCGACATGGAAGTTCGTGAAACATGCATAATTGTGTAACTGTACTACATAGATAATCATTATTTTTTTCATTTAGGAAAACGTCTTTCTTCCACACATGCTTTTGTGATAAGGCACGTGAAAACGAAGCTCCAAAACGTTATAGGAGGAAAGGCTCGATAATATCTATTAATTTTCATAACAAAAACCTCAAGTTATGGGAGTTTGAAATTTCCGCGATTCCAGATCGTTGTTGCGTTAACCATTTTTCGTCTTGCAGGAGCGATCTCAACCCTAAAGGGAATGAAACCCCCAAAAATTGCGTAATATATTCATAAGTCACTTCTTTGTTGAGTTCTTGGCATTATGAACTAGCTACACAAGGTAAGGAATCCGTTAATTTTGGAAGCATATTAGCAGATGACCGAACGATGCAATATTATTTTTCTTCTAGCAGGTTCGAGGTTGAACATAATGAGTGTTATAAATAAGCAGAGTTTTCTGACGCTTTACTTTGAATCAAAGATTCCAGCTTTGCAAGTCAAATAATGCTTAGGAACCTTTTTTCACGTAGTATCAGGTATGTATCTGGGATGAGATGTTCTTCCATAATTTATACATAGTAATTCTGTAATTCTGAATAGTACTTCATCTATACGAACACAAAATGTCTGAGACTGCTGACATCTTCCCTATTAAGTTTAAAGTCCGTGATGATCCAGTCGAAAAAACTTTCGCAATTGATATTCCCCGGAAAGACAAAGTTAGCGACGTCAAAGAAAAAGTGAAGAGTAAACTAGCTTCTCGATTGAAAGAAAAATCGGCTGAAGACATTAATCTTTATGTGGAGTATCCTATCAATAGTGTGTTAAAGCCTCTACAGTTGGAGGAAAACTTTTTTAAAGATTTTGATCTTGTGCATACCGACGATATCGTTATTATCATTATCATTATCGTAAAACCCCCTCCTTTCAAAAAATAAAATTTTTAATCAGTATACAACGATTACCCAATCAAGATTAGGCAACTGATAATGCATCGTTCTATATCTGGGATAATCGTTACATAATCTATTTCGGGTGTTAAATTTATTTCAGGATAATCATTGCATTGTATGATCTATTTCAGGGTTAAATCTATTTCGGGTGTACTACAAACATCGTGTATATGGTTTAAGGATGTACGACTCATCACTTAATCATGTGTCTGATAAATAATGAAAAAGCAACATCTTTATTGAGATAAATATAAAATATATATAACGAAATCTAGTTGTCATATCGTGAAGTGGAAACTGTAGTACTATCTTCTTTCTGTCTTTCTGATGTAATTACTGATGCGTGATATAACAAAGATAAGTTAGTAATTATTATATTTCGTAAAATCAACAAAGTTTCTATAAATTTAGATACGACTCTTTCGTCTGATAATCGTACAGGAATTTCAGCAAATTGAAGATGGTAATATCTGGGTATATTGACTTTATCCCAAACAAGAGCGTTCAAGTGTAATATATTTTCCGCTACTTGTATCCTTACAATACCAAACTGTTCTTTAGCGGGGTTGAGACTCTGACGTACCCAACAAAGACCATCATTTGCCTCCCGCCACAATTTTATCTCATCATCCGTCTTTTTTTGTGGGATACAAAATAAGCGGGAACATTTGATATACATAAGTTTGAAGATCGTTTCGAAATAATTTCACAGGAACATAATATCCGGGCGCCTTCCCTTATTTCCTCCTTTTCTATTCGCACTGGCAATGCTTTGCTTTTCTGATGTGCTAACAAAAAATGGGTTTTCAGTAAGAAGATTTTTTAAAACAGCCTGAATTGTAGTTACAATAACGGTTGATTGGTATGTTCCTTCATTTACGGATCTTGCGAGATCAGAATTGAACGCCGGATTATTCCAAACATCTTTCAAAACGTTTAAAATTTCTTTAACGACACATGCGATGTCTTCATCGGATTCCTTCCAAGTTTTATCATGTGTCCATTTTGGCTTTGATGTTTTGTCACGCCTTTTAAAATCTTCTATGAATTTCTTACATATCTCTTGAACTATTGGCCTGGAATTTGGTACCATATTACGAGCAATTTTCTAATACAAAACATGCATGTAAATTATTAGTGATAAAAATACGTATACTTATATTAAATTCTTTACCATAAACCCCTTTTTTAAGTTCCCAGAAAGATTCTTCACGAGATCTGAATTGTCGCTGATAACCTGGCTTGCCAAAGGGTCTTCCCAGGATAATTCTTCGACACGTATCTTATTCACGCCGGAGTATAAATGTTGATAGAGGGGGCTTGTATCTCTGTTAAGTTTTCCTTTCAGCTTTTCTATATTATCCCTAATCTGATCTCGGTTAAGAGGTTTCTCCTTATTTGTTTTAACAACTCCAAGATCCTGTAAACTACAGACCCCCTCAAAAGCGATCTCAAACTAAAATAAAAATATAATGTATTAGTTTCAGTTATATCAAAAAACACATCATTAAAAAAATACATTATATATCAGTGCATATGCAAAGTTTCCATTTTCGTATGGCCACCACGTTGAATAGAACTTTGTGTGGTATTAAAAAAATAACTACATTTTAGTTAGAGACCCACCCTAAATGGCATAATATTCTGCAGGTGGTAAATTTTTCTCGTCAATAGGTTTCTAGGATGAACTACACTACTGCATAACAGTCTATAGCTTAAACATCCCTCC
>CAJVPL010002026.1:0-10665 GCA_910591945.1 Ambispora gerdemannii
TATAATTCATTCTCTTTACTTAAGTTTAATCACCCCTCTCCCAACATCATATGCTTATAGTGATTCTCAGTGAAACTTACTATTCAGAATCGCTGTAACAATAACTGTAGTGTGTCCAGGCTTACTTAGATCAAATAAGTCTGAATATTTATCTAATACTTTATTTAATTATTTGTTTTGTTCTGGTATGAGATCAGTTTTTATTATATTATCTTTTCCATTTTCTATTTGTCCAATTAAACTAATTTCTTTTTTTGGTATTATCTCAAGTTGATTATATATAAACTTTTCATTACTGCAAATTGAACAGTTATTATTTTTTATGTAAAAATGATGATATTCATTATAATCTGCTCTTCATTCCCAGGTAATTTGATCAATTGAATTTGTTTAGTATATGTTGATTAATTTGGATTTCAGTTTCATTCGTTAAAACTTTAATATTTGATTGTCCATTGTCTTCTGATGCCCAAAGTAGAGGTTGAGAAATCAGTTCTTCTTCTTCATATTCTTTGTCATCATCTATGATTTGTAATGATAACTGTTCAAATATTATTTGTTCTTCAAATTCTTCTTGACGAATTGTACAAGTGATTGGAATAACCAAGATTTGATCATCAAGTTCATATTGCAATTATTCTTTTTGCCAATCTAATTTTGCAAAGTATTTGTATATTCAAATATTATCTAATATTAGATCATATTTGCTCTTTTTTGTCACTGGTGCATTAATTGGATGTGATAGTTCTTCCATTAAAATATTAAGGTCTAAGACTTCTCCAAGAGACCTTTCAGCATTATCATTAATTTCAATAAGATTAATATTTAATGATTGATTAATTGTTCTCTTTACTTTTTCTAAAAATACCCAAGATATAGTATTATTGACAGAATTGCTATCAATAATAATATTTGCTGGATATTGTTCAACAAGATCTTTATAATATACGGCATCTTTTGGTTCAATATAAATTTTATCTTCAACTTTTTCTTTAATTTTTGTATTTTCTTTTTGATTTTCTATTATTATTGAGTGCAATGTTTGTTTATAAGAAGAATTTTGTTTGGTTACAGCACTTTCACCTTTTAAGAGTGCCTTTCATAGTTTAAATGTTGTTCAACTTCTTTATCATTGTTATTATTATTATTACTATGTTGATTAATTGTTAATTCTTGTAATTGTAACATAATTGTTGCTAAAATTTCAATATTATTACTAATTATATTATTATTTTATTAATTAATACCTAAATTACTTGGTTGTGAATGCTATTTATTATCTTTTCTTTTATTGCATTCAGCCACATGATGTCTAGCTTTATCACATGAGAAATAAGTAATTGTTCTTCCATTGATACAGTTATTATTATTTAATTGTTGTCTTGTTTCAGCATTTTTCTTAGAATAACATTCTTTTTTAATATGATCTCTTTTCCCACAATAGTTGCAAATTATAATTCAGTTATTGTTGTTATTGTTATTACTATTATTATTATTATAATTATTATTTCATTGTATTAATCAATTATTGCTGTTATTTCACTATTTTGGTGAAAGTTTTTGTCAAATCATTTTGTGAAGTTATTGTTGAAATTATAGTATTTGGAATTGTAACATTTTGAACTAATGAAGATATTGAAAATGTGATTTGATATGGATTAACTATATTATAAGTTCTGTTATATTTAATTTTAGTTTGAATAACTAATTCAATTGTGTCATTTAAAGTTGCTGGATTTTTATGATTAATGAAGAAAGCAATTGATGAATTAAGATCTTTTGTAAATTTATGAATTTTGTAATTAGCTGGGTAGTCATTATTTGGATCAATTTTATTTAATAAGATTTTTATATTATTTGTATATTGAATAACTATTTTATTTGAATCCTGAATCTTAATAACTAGTTGTTGTCTCCAAGTCATAATTTGTGTATTGGTTCTAAATTGAGCCATGAACTAATTTTTAAAAGAAGTATTATCATTTTGAGTTCAGGTTCGAGATCAATCATTATGTACTTGTTTTTGCTATTTATACCAATTATCAGTAATATCTTTAAGATATGCAAATACTATTATAATTTTTCTTGTATTGATCATATCATTTGCTTCAGCATAGTGATTGAATTTTTCAAATTAGGTAATTGAATTATCAGTTCCATTATCTTGAAAGGTTAATAATGATAGATTATTACATTTAGTTTGTCAATTTTATTGTGTAGTCATTGTATTAACTAATGGAATAATAACTTCAGCCATACATCTAATTGCTTTATCTGTCATTTGATCATTTTGTTGTGGTGAAGATGTAAGTTATTGTTATGTTTGTTGTTGATTTTGCTAAGTTTGCTGTTGGGCTGGCTGTTATAGTTATTAAATTTGTCAAGTTTGTTATCTTTTTTGTATTCTTTTAGCTCTTCTTGTTGTGGCTGTTTGTTGTTATAAGTAGCAAGTTTAGCATTGATTAAAGTTGACAATATCTTCACAAAAGTTTCAAATATAATTGATTATTTCAAGTGGGACTTTGTCACTGTTATTAAAAATTAGTTATGTTAATTATATTGTTGCTGTACTATTATCTTGTCCAAGTAATTGCTAAGTGAAGAGAGTTTCTACTAAATTAAATAAATAAATTCTATTGTCATTTAATAATTCTTCAGTTGTTAATATGGTTATAAGTAAATAAAATTATCTTTGTACTTTTATTGCTGTTGGTCTTGTTGAATCCAGTTTTTCTTTGTAATTTTTGCTCCATAGAGGAAGCACCAAAAATTTGTCACCAGTCTGTAATCTTTACTGATAAAGATATTCATGAAATAGGTGATAGTGACTGTATTCATGCAAAAGTATATAATATAAGTCTTTCTAAAATACAAGTTCCAATATCAAGTGACAAAGATTGTATTTATAATTATCACAAGTGAAGCTTTATAACTAATATGAATAACAATTCAACATGTAATAAATTATTATAACAAGAAAAATAAGAAATTCAATAAGAATAAGATAATTAGAATAATTAACAGTCTGATCTATTCTTTATTATTGTCAAGACCAAAGATAAAGTACAAGATGTCTAATTTTCTATATTAAATTACATTCATTTAAATACATGTTAAAGTAATATAAATCTACAAGATTTGTAATGATGTAAAAAATTAATAAAATAATAAAGTTATAACATGCATAATACCAAGAAATGATAAATATAATACAAATTAATTTAAGTATTACAATTAAAATTAGCGAAACATTGGCATTACATTAAATAAATTAGATGAATTAATAATCAAAATTAAATAGATTAATAATTAGAAATCAAAAATCAATAAAATATAATAACTAATAATTAATAAAAATTGTGTAATAAATAAATAAAATGATTGGTGATTTATAATATTACTAGATGTAAATAAAAGATAATTAAAAATAAATAATAAATGGATAAATAAATATTTATTGAATATCACTTGGGATCTGATAATATTTCATGTTAGATGATCAAGTAAAAGAGTGAATGGTGACAATATAAATTATGCAAAAAAAGACAAGATCAAGGAATTTATGTTTCAGATTTTTTAACTGAAACTATTAAATTATTAAAAAATTATTAAAATTTAACAAGAGTTATTATGATATTGAATGCAAATCGAAATGGATATTGAAATGAAGAAAAATTAGTTATTTAATTATGTCAGACTATTGATATTTTTGAAAGAACATATTCAAATTGTATAGAAATTTGGAACTTTGATAATACAACTTTACATATAGCTTTTGTAATTGATGCTCTTGTTGCAAGTCGAATGAATAAGTGACCAGGAGAAATGACACCAAAAAATGCATGATACAATATGGAATAGGCAACAACAATCAATGAATATTAAACAAGATTTTTTTATTACAAACAAGAAAATGAAACAAAAAATTAATCTTTGTGACCAACCCAAAGGAATTAAAGGAAAGAAATCTTTGGTAAGACAACATAATACTTGATTGTCAAGCTTGTCAAAGAAAAATCCTGATTCCAATATTATTCATTGTTATGTCTGTCAATTACTTGCTAATCAGCCTGACTTTCTTGCGCAAAAAGAATTGATTCAACATGAAATTGAATCACGAGGTCACAAAGTAAATTTAATACAATTTTTTATATTTTTATTTTTTATTATTTATTTAATTTTTTATAATTTTATAGATTATATTTTGTCCAAAATTTCATCCAGAATTTAATTACATTGAGATGTATTGGGAAGCAGCTAAGAAATATACGTGAAATCATTGTGAATATACATTATAATTATTAAAAAAAATCTTCCTTTAGCTTTTAATTCTATATCTTTAGAAACTATACGTGCATATGCACAATTATCTTGGCATTGGATGGATGCATATAGACACCAGTTGACTGGAAAAGCAGCAGAATATGCTGTAAAAAATCACAAATCACATAGACGAATTAATAAAGATGTTATGAATAAGATTAATATTTTATTAAATTTAAATTCTATTAGTTAAAAATGATTGCGTCATAAATTACAAGCTTCTTAATTGGTCAAATTTAATATTACATCATATGATCTGCAATACCAAATTTTGCCGCGTGGTATAATACTTGATGGCTTATGGTGTTCTCCACTATAGTGAAGATTATTTTTCTTACCCTTATAACGAGAGTGAATTGTAACAATGCAATATAGTTAAAACGTTCGGATCACAGACAGAATCCTACTTTCAATATATTAATAATGATAATGTATACGTAATTCAGTAACACTTCATAGATGTGTATAATACAATCAAACTCGATAAACTGGAGTATCCGAGAATATTAATAGAAAATTTGAAAAATATACTATATAACTAACTTCGATTTATCGAGGTTTTAATTAGTGCTTCGACTTGGCGGAGTTCGGTTTGACTGTACTTAAAATGATTGGATCACTGTGAATTGTTGTATACCCAGCGTATATTAAGGTTAAATATCACTTTTTGTATAAACAAACTTAAATTTAATATTGTGAAGATGCTAGCTGACTTGAATTAATAAATCATGGTGAATAGAAAAACGTCATAAACAGCTAAGGGACGTGATATTATGGGTTACTATAGGACTGAACCCCCACCTGATGAGATGTAGATCCTATGAGATATTCGTACACCCCTCACCGCACTATAAATCATATGATGCTATTTTACACACGGTTTAGGTTATAGTTTAAGATAATTAGGTTTTTACTATTCTATAGCCGAAACCAGCGACAATTAAGCATCACCGGTTTAGACGCCCAACTATACCCTTCACCCTTATAAATGTCACTTCCATAGCAGAAGTGAATTTAAGTGATACAAAAGAAATCAAGAAATTATCTATCGATAATCTCACAACAAGGATTTTGTACAGTACCCCCAAAAAGTATCGCCCGATTTAAAACTACGTAGTATAGAAATAATTTGACCGAGAATTCTTATGAAAATCTGATGGAAGAGTATATAAGCTAGTATACATGCTATTCTATTTATTATAAATAACGTGAAATATATTTAGTTATCGTTATTAATAAATTATAAAGCTAAAATAATCATGTCTGTTATACATGTAATTGCCTCATATCGATATCTGTACAGAAGATCATGTGTTTGATCACGTGACAGTATACATATACGTACGTAGTTTGTAGGCTGGGAAAAATTTTGATTGAATACCAAAATGCATTTGTGTCGTATAATATTAAATTTCATCTTGATTATTGGCCTTAGATATTTCTAGCAAAATTTTACAATTTGAAGTTAAAAATATAATAATTAAATACATTTTTTACGCGCGTAATATTTTTTCACGCGTTTTTTCGATATAATAAATAATTATGTAGAATGGATTCATTTTCTCCTGTCGTTCCGTATCAGCTACTTTGTAAATCCTTTTTTGGATTAAGCTTCAAGTTAAGGTAATATCTCTTCACTACGTGTTTTTTATTTTTTGAAGCTTGAGAATGTTAATTTTGGAGATGTCTACACAGTCAAACTCGTTAAACCGAAACACTGATTAAAACCAGCATAAAGTGACCGAATTTGATTCCAATGCATAATTTTTGAATTTCTATACTGTATACGTACTAATTATTCTATCTGCAAACATTCATACAAAACCCAAGTGGCCATATATAACCGAGTCCAGTATGTAAACTCCCAATACTATACCACTGACTTCTCTCTCAAACCGGTATTTATTTCGATTAGATAAAGATCGCGTCAATTGATAAAGTTATACTGACTAATGCTCCGCATGGTTCGGGTCAACTCGAAACGAAAATAAATTAAATTAAATTTTTGGACTATAACACAATGAAAAGCAAGAAATTAAAAATAAATACAATAAATCAAATTAACACAAAATATTAATAATATAAAATCAATAATAATATAATCTTTTATTATAGCAAGTTAATAACAAGAAACACAGCAAATTGATAACAATAACAAACTAATAACAAGAATATAACAAACTGATAATAAAAAGCCTAACAAATCAACAAAGAAAAATATAACAAATCAATAATAAGAATTAGTAACAAATTTAATCACCAAACCAAGATAAAAACCAAGTCCATTTTTTACTAATAAAACCTCTATTGACGTAATAATTAAACTTTACACCATATAAAATTCTATTATATGACCAAATTTGGTGGGATTTTGGGCGCAAATAATTATTTCATGAACTTTGAATGAGAAATCGGCCATAATACCCGATTGGTCTAAATCAATTCTAAATGTTCTCAAAATTTCAAAATATATTGAGCAATGGTTCAAATTATCGCGTAAAACGTATTTAGACTTGGATGTATGATATACGATTGCAAAATTCATCTCAAGAATGTTTTATTTTAGGTTATAATTATAAGGTTAGCAAATTGTAAATAATTAATTTTGAGTTACTTTTTAATAATCTATAAGATAGTAGTTCATCTAAATTTAAATACTATTTTAATTTTTATAGTTAATATACAATATAAAAATATAATATATATTAGTTTTCATTTTTTTTATTATCTTTTTCAAATTGCTACCATTCTTTTAAACACATACAAGCTTTAATATTTTCTGGTTCCAAACTATATCTTTTATGAGATATTAAATCAGAACCACTAAAAAATACTCACTCAACTGGAATATTTGTTCCTTTTTAAAATAAAATTAGTTAAAATTAATATTTATATTTAAATGAATAACATACCAGAAATAACTAAATAATCTTTTGCCATTTTTGTCAAATTTGGAAATTCTATTTCATAAAGCTATATATAAAATAAAAGAGAGTATTGTAATAGAGGTGAGTATTGTAGCAAAGTAATAATATATTAATAAATAGCAATTAAAATTACATAAAAGTATTATTATTTAATTTATTATATCTAGATGAATCAAATAATGATATTTTCATGTGATTTTGATTGTTAATTATTAAAATATTATACTAAAAGTCATTATGTATCAGATTTTTGCCAATTTAAAAAGTAATATTTTGATATCTTGCAATTGAAATCATATAAAAATATTATTATTTGATTTATTATATTTAGATAAATTGAATAATAATATTTTCATGTAATTTTAATTACAAATATTAAAATATTATTCTTAAGAATCACTATTAAAGATAAATCTCTAAATTATTCTAAAGAGACATAATTATAATCTAAACTAGTTTTAATTATATCTCTAAATTAATTTTGATTATATTTCTAAACTATATTATTAGTTTCAGAATCTATCTTTAATTATTATATATCAAACTTTAATATAAATTAGCAAAGATCTAATATATTAATTTTTAAAATAATATCTTGACTAATCTTTTAATATTTTTAATATTTATAATTTTTGCTTAAAGATATTATAATTTTCTTTTGTTAGAAAAACAAAGTGAAAAAATTTTTATTATTTTTACTTATATTATTTATTTAACTCTAAATTATATAATACTAGAGATATTAATTAACTCCAAAATAATTTCAATAATTTTAAAAATTACTAATTCTAAACAAATTAAATTGTTTTAATTATAATAAATATTTTTCTTGAAATATTATTATTAATAAATTTTATTAATAATTTATAAAATAAAATTATTACTAAAACTAATAATTTTTCTAAAATTACTTTTGTTCTAAAATTATTTCAAATTTATTTCAAAAAGAATTCTAATTTTTTAAAATATTTTATTATTTATTTTCAATAAGTAAATTATATTAAAATAATATAAACAAATTTAATTAATAACTTATATAAAAATAATTATTTTTAAAACTAATAATTTTTATAAAATTATTAAAAGTATTTAAAACTAGTTAATATTACTATATAATATTAATATAAAAATAAATATTTTAGTTGATATATAAATTAAAATACTATTTATTTAGCTTCTTTTCTTTTCAAATTATATAAGTTTAGTAAAAATTAATATAAAACTTAAATATAATTTTTTTATTATTCTTGTTTGTATTTAATTTTCCTTTTTAATTTTTATTTACAAATTATTAACCAATTCTATAATTAATAAAAAATATATAGTCAAATCTTTCTAAATATATATAAATTCTCTCTAAATACATGGTATAACTTGATTCTAATTTATAAAAACTTTATGTATTTTGTTCTCTATAAATACACACTTTCTCTCTAAATGTATTTTTTTTATTTTTTCATTATAATTCCAAGTGGAGTATACTTAAAAAAATCTAATTGTAATAATAATTTGTAAATTATTAAAGTATTATTAAATTATAAATTATAAAAATAATTATGATAATTATTTTTAAAATTAATTATTTATAATTAAATATAATTAAAAATTATATTTATTTAATATTATTTATAATTTAATATTAATATAAATATAATGAATATTCAAGAATATCTATTTACAAAAAATAATTTTTTTTATTTTGTTTTTGATCAAAATTTTGCAAATAATTATCAATTAATTAATTTATTTTATAAAGTAAAAATTAATAATAAAATAATAATTTTGAAGAATATAATAATATTCTAATTAATTCACTTTCAAAATATAAAAATCAGATCAAAATTATAATAAAAATAATATATAAATTAGTATTAATTTATTTTTATAAAGTTATATTAATTTTTAATTTAATTAATTAATATTATAATTCTAGCAAAAAAATAAAATTAATATAATTATTTAATTAAAATATATAATTTAATTTTTTATATATTAATTTATTATAAAATTTTAATTATAATACTAATAAAATTATAAAGTTGTTTTAATTGTAAAATTATTGCAAAAATTTTCTATAATTAATTTTATATTTTAATTATAAAAAATTTTTGTAATAAATTTGCAATTAAAATAACTTATCAAAAAAATCTAGAAAATTCAAAAAAATAAGTTAAACTATAACTTATAATCTTTGTTTTAATATAAAAATAAAAATATTTATTAATAAAATTAAAAACTTTATATAAAACAAAAATTTTAATTTTTATTATATTTTATTAATAAAATTACATGTATAATTTAAAAAAACAAAGCATAAAATAAAAGAAAAAACAATTTTATATATAAAAATATAAAAATAAATAAAAATAATTATATTATAATTTTTTAAAAAAAAATAAAAAATTCTATATAGTAATTTTAAATTATTAATATTTTTAAAATAAAATATTTTAAAAACTATTATATAAAATTTTATAATTTTAAACTAGTTTAAAAAAGCAAAATTTTAAATATATATTTTTTATATAATTTAAAAATAATATAATAACCAAATATTATTTGACTAAAGTATTAAATATAAGTAATATATAGAATTTTTTTAACAAAAATAAATATAATAAAACTTTATAAATAATTTATATATAAGTAAAATATTAAAAATTCTTTTTATTAAATTAATTCAATATAATTTTGCAATTAAAACAAAAAATTATATAATAACAAGTATAATTTTATAATTAAAATAAAAGATCATATAAAAATAAGTATAACTTTATAACTAAAATAAAAATTATAAAATAACAAATAATTATAAATATCAGAAAAGCAAAATTAAATAATTATAAAGAGAATATAATTATAAAAAGATATTTATATATAAATAATAAAATAAAATAAAATAATTATAAAAAAATATAATTATAAATAAATATAACTATAAAATAATTTGATTATAATAATAAAGATTAATTTATTGTTAATAAATTTAAATAATATAATTAAATCTCTTTATAGTTATATCCATTTATAGTCACACTTTTTTATAATTATCCTATTTTGCTTTTTTATTTATATATAAATATAACAAAAAAATATCTTTATAATTATATTTTCTCTATAATCACCCAATTTATAAAAATAATAATTATAGAAGAATTTAATTATATTTAATTAAAAAATTAAAAAAATTTATTAATATTTTATTTAATTATTATTTTTATCAAAAAAACTTGATAATTAAAAACTTAATAATTTTTTATATTGTTACTATTTTGATGGAACTTTCGAAATACTCAAAGGTATTTATAAAATTTAAGGAATATTCAAAGGAAAACTTTCAATGTCTTAACGACAATTCAAAGTCTAATAATACTTTATGGCTTTAGACTGAATATGAATTAAAGTATGACAAGTA
>CAJVPL010002027.1:0-10659 GCA_910591945.1 Ambispora gerdemannii
TTTTGAAATATTTAATTATATAAAACTTTTAATATTTAATTATATATATTGTCACTGATTCAATATATTATTATTAATTCAATATATAAATACGTAAATAAAAGACATAATTACAATAAAAATTAGTCATAATAATATTTAGATTATATATTTAGTTTAATAACTTTCTACTTTTTTCTATTTCTTTTTATTTTTTTCTTTTTCTTTCTCATATTACTTATCTTTTTATATTTATTTTATTATTATTTTAATTTGAATATATTAATTATACAATTTTTTTGGCAAATTTATTATTTTCTATATTAGTTTAGCTTCTATTTTTATTTTTACTATTGATATTTTAGTATAGAACAAAATTATTAATTATAATATAGTTAAATTTTGTGTAATTTAGAAAAGAATCAATAATTTTATAATATTAATATAGATCTACTGTATCATATGCTGCACTATAACTGTGTTATACTGTACATTACTACACATTACTATATCACACTGTATCACCTAGTTGCAACTAGTTGTGGCTTATAAAATTTTGGAGTTGCAACGTGTTGCAACGGGTGACAAATAAGATCACGTACTTGCTGCGCCATCTTTAATTATAATATGAAAATATATATAAATATAAGTGTTGATAATTAATAAAAATCAAGTTCTTTAGTTTTTGTTTAAGTTTTCTAGTTCTTATTTGAAGTTCTTAAAGTTTGATTTAAGTTTTTTTAAATTAGTTTTAAGTTTCTTTTGATTTAATTTTAAGTTCATTATGTTAAATTGATAAAATTTTGAAGTTAGAAATAGTTTTTGGTTAAAATTCCTTTTAATTTAATCTTATTTTAGTTTAGTCTTATTATTATTATTATTTTTGTCTTGTTAAGAAATATTATTCTATTGTCATATACTCTATTTAGTTATAAAATTGCTATAAACACAGTCACTATTGTCATTTTGAAATACTTTCATATACAAAAGCTCAAAATGATAACAATATTTAAAAAACTATTAAAAAATATTTAAAAATATAATTAATATATTGAATTAATAAATAATTGCTATCAAAAAGTATTATAATATAGTATAATATATTATCAATAATATAGATAAATACAATTTATTAATAATAAATATTTGAAAGTTATATAATTAAATTCCTAAATAGTCACATCTGTTTATAATCATATCCCTTTATAGTTATCTTATTTTGCTTTTTCATTTACATATAGACATAATAAAAAAATTTCTCTATAGTTACATTTCTTCTATAGTTATCAAATTTTACTTTTCTAAAGATGATGATTATAAAAGAGTTTGATTGTATAATATTTATGATAAAATTAAATTAATATAAAATAAAAATACTTTAATTATTTTTTAATTTATAAATTTTACTTATAAATAAAATTATAGTTCAAGTTTAGAATAACAAATTAGTATATAATAATATATTTTAATTTTGAATTAAACTCAAATCAAATTTGAATTTCTATAATAAGTTGATTTGAATTTAATTCAAAATTCAAATTTTTTTTGAACTCAAATCAAAATCTAATTTAAATTTGAATTCAGATAAAAGTTCAGTTCAATTTAATTTATAAAAATACTAATATTAAAAGAGAAAATTTATTATATATAGAATTTTAAATTTATATTGATAATGATATTAAGAAAAAATTATATAAAGTTAATATTTAGAAGAAAATTTATTTAAATATAATTTTGTTTTATAAACAATATTATCAACAAAAACATGTTGATATTATAATAAAAAATTATTATTTTTAAAAAATAAAATATTTTACAAATTCAAAATTATAAAAAATAATAAATTTTAAATAATTTGTTTTTATTAATACTAATAATTAAACAAAATAAAGTATTCTATTATTATTATCAATAAAAAGATTAAAGAAAAAAATATAAAAGCTAATTTAAAAGAATTCATGAAATTTATAATTTATTATTGATAATTTATTGATTAACAAGAAAAAAAACTTTTATTCAATAAGATATTAATTGCAAAATGATACTTGAATCAATTAATAATCTTTATTCAAAGTTCACAAGTTATTTAGAAAAAGAAAGAACATTATAAATAATTCGATTAATTTCTGATAGTTGGAATAACGACAATAATATTCTAACAGAAAGAAAACTATTTCTAAACAAAAATAAAACATTGTTAAGCCACTATCAAGTTCACTTTGTTGCAATATGTTCCATTTGACGATCATTCGGAGAGCATAAACAATACTGTTCAGATTCTCTGCGTGGTTTTTTAATTATGAACATGTACATATTAAATATAGATATATAAAAACCAAAAATCTAAGAATCATTTATCATACTCTCACAATAATTAATTCTAACTTTTTAATAACATTTGACAGATCTCTAGGATTATGTTAGTTTCTTAAATTCATTTAGAGATTAAATATCATATTCTAAACATTGTTTCCAATGAATATTGTAGTTGAAATTAGATAATTGTACAACTGCCCATATCTTCGCTATTAGGATTCAACGTCTTTTCAATTTCGGCAATCATTAATTCAAATATTCGCGCTACACATCGAGATTGTGAATATAAAATTACGCAGCAATTTTATGAGATAAATAATAAACAAAAATAACGCTTACTGATGTTTTCATTATGTTTAGCAGAAGCTTCTGTACATGCACAATTCCATTGGGTAGCCAGAGCTTTTCCATCGTCTGCCGAGAGTTGTCTATATATTGAATTATAATTAGTCATCACTTGATTTTTAAATTTGCAATATTTCAAAAAATAATTACCTTTGCATATGCAGATCCGTTTTATTTCCAACAAGCACCATAGGAACCCATTCTGTACCGGCATAAGCTAGAATTTTATCTCTTATAATTTTCATCATCTCAAAGCTCTGTCGTGATGTAACAGAATATACGAGTACATATCCATGAATACCAACCGCATGTGTTGAATTAAGAATCGAATGTTCATCCTTTAGTGCAAAAGTATACAATAAATTAATGATATAATTATATACTAATATACTCAGTTTATGTAAGACATAAAATACCTGTCCCGCAGTATCTATAATCTCAGCTGCAAATTCTTGTCCTCGAAAGCGTATGACTTTATTGAATGTATTTTCAATTGTAGGGTAATAAGAATCAACAAAATGATTCTCAACAAATTGAATCGTTAATGAAGATTTCCCTTTCAAAAATAATAACTTCATTATTATTATGCTTAAAAGTCTGTATCTATGAAGTTTCGTTTATCCTACCTACTGCACGGGCCCCTAGAACAGCTATTGTACGAGGCTTAGGAGTATTCGACATTTTTTAAAGTTATTTTTCTGTATAACCGTGCTAATAAGCCAAATAAAATAAATGAAATATTAATTTTCATTTATTTTTAAAGAGAAATTATCTGATAGACTTTTATATCAGAATTGTAAATTTCTAGCGAATTGATATACGATTTCATTCATATAGTTCAGTTAGCCAAAGGAACATATTTTTATCATCATTTTTTTGAATATGATTAAGAAATAAAAAAACTTTTTACCACACGGGAATGACAGTATGAAGAATGAAATCTGTTGTTGAGTTGAAGGTCATTTACAAAGCTAAAAAATTTTATAAGAATGGAAGAAACCGTTTATCTATCGATCAGTGCTAGACTCTGATCTGGTCTAGTGCAGGGACCCGTAAAATTCTATATATAAAAAAATGTAGTGCGTAACCAATCAAATCGTAAATTTAATACGTATAAAGATACAATCTAGTCACATTAATAAAATTTTGATCAACACGTATCAAAAACTTTATATTTGTAAAATAGTTCACCAGCTTCCAGTTTATAAAAGCCAATTTCAGTTTGCTTTTTTATAGAGTAATAAATTAAACTTCATTATTTTTATATGTATATTGTCATTAATTTGAAACAAGTCATAAGTTATATAATTAAGTGAAACCAATTATAATAACCAATCAAAAAATTCTGATATTATTATATAACATAATTTGTGGCTTGAATATGTGATATTTTTTCAGAAAGAAATATTATCAAAATAATTTTCATATATTTAAACTTTTTGAATTTTGGGATTATAATTATATGATTAAATTATATAATAGTAAAACAAAAAAAAACTTAAATTTATCATTAAGAATGCTTATTAAAATTTCTTAATATTATTATATAAAATATTTAAATCTAAATCAAATGTAATTGTAACAGATTGTTACATAAAACTTTCTTAAAAAATAATTCAGATAGGACTAGAAATTTTATTAGATATTTTGTTTTTCAACAATATATAATATGTAGTAATTATATGTATTTAGTAAAGATAATATTTCAATTAATTATAACTTGTGATATTCAATTAAAGAATTATGATAACCAATCAGAGAATTGCGATCAAGTTGCAATCAATTGTGATTTCATTTTTAGTATTTAGTAATTTTTGGTATTATATACAAATTTATATCTCATAATTTGATATCATTTTTTAAAGATAGTAAAAAAGATAATTATTTTTAAGAAAGAGAGAAACAAAGAAAATATTTGATAAATAAAAAAATGAATAGGTAAATATTTAATGATTCTGATATATATTCTGATTGATTATATATACTACAAGTATACTTTGCACGTGGTTTTTTTTTTAGTTACTAATTTATAACTCTTTGTTTTTGAACATTTTTTGCATTATAATACTAACAGATTCAAATTTATTTTTTTTATTAATATTATTTATATCATTGACTTTATTTTCTGATAGATCTTGATCTCAGTATTGGTTATGATTTTGCACTAATTTAATTAATGTAATTGTTATTCTTTGTGTTAATCAATAAATTTTCTTAATCACATTATTATTTCATTATGATTATTATATTTGATAATTAATTAAGCAATTTGTCATGCAAGTTCTCATACTTCTTCATATTTTTGCTTTTTTTATATTATAAAATATAAAATATTAGTAATGTTCTTAGATTACTTTAGGATTGATATGTGATGTGTCTTTTTTCTATTTTAATTAATAAAATAGAATTACTACTAATAAATATTTTCTTTATATTTACTTAGTATAGAGATAATTCTATAATAATATAATACTAATATTCTATAGTAACCTGGTTAAATATTTAATAATGCATAATAAATGCAAATATAATAATATAATTACATATAATTAATTTGTTTATTTATAAGATTTAATAAAGGTAATAAAGTAATAAATATTTAATTAAAGGTATTTTATTTAAGTTATTAGTTAGATTAATTGTTACAACTTACTTTTTTTACAACTACAAGACCAATTATATTTATAATAAATATTATTCACTAATTATTACTATATTTATATAAATAATTATAATATTGGATAATTCTATAAGTAAATAATTTCTATAATTTTTATAATTTCTATAATTACTGTAATCTTTGCAATTTGATTCATATTTTTAAAATATTAAGAAATTATGGAATTAATGATAAAATTATGAAATTATAAAATTACTTAAATTATAATAATATTAATAAATTACATGTAAAATCACATGTACAAATTATATATAGAAATCATATGTTTAAATTATATATTATATATAAAAGTTATATAATTTCAAATTCATCCAATAAGAATATAATAAATTTAATAACTAAATAATAAATAATTAAATTAAATAAATTTAATTATTAAAAATATTAAATATAATAAAAGTAATTAAATATTAATAAAATAATTATATTATAGAATATTTGAATTATAATATTATCATGCTGTATATCTTTTTCTATCTTTATAGATAAGTTATTACTATTACTAAAAGATAATATATCTTCTTAGTATAAAACAATTCTATAGCAACTTAATTAATATTTAATAGTACAAAATTGATATAAATATTTTAATATTGTTACTATTTTGATTAATTTTTGAAATACTCAAAGGTATTTATAAATATTAAGAAATATTTAAAGAGAAACTTTTAATATTTTAATGATAATTCAAAATATTAATAATATTTTATAACTATTAGATTGAATATAAATAAGTACTAAAAGTACTAATAATAGAATCACTTAAAGATTGGTAACATTTGTGTTTTTTTAAATGCAATAATCTGAATTGCTAAAAAGAGTTCTCAAAATCTCAGAGTCAAAGTTATAGAGATTATAATATTTATATTATCAATAATATGAGATTGAAGATAAATAATATATTATTAGTAATACAATATTAAAGATGAGTTTATGAGTAATATATTATTAGTAATATAATCTCAAAGATAGACTTATAAATTATAATAATAATTTCTTTATTTAATATAATATTCAATAGGTTTTGTTACAAATATATTTAGATAATCTAATATTAAGATGATAACTTCTATAATATTCCTGGCAATTTTGCTTAAGCAACTATAATATTGATTCAAAATCTGTATAACACTTATGATAACAGTACTGAAGTGATTATACAAGAAACAAGAATACTTTGTTAAAGAGATGTAAAGAGAAGTTTGTGCCTAATTATCTACTTTATATAAAATGCAAACTTTACTTATTTGAATAATCAAAATTATATAATAACTAGTTATAAGATGATAATTAAAAATATTACTATTGAAAAACTTGTTCTAATCTAATTCTAATAGTTTTGGAAATTCAAATAGAATAATTCAATAAACAGGAAATAACGATAATATTAACTTCAATATTAATTTTATAAATATTTTTCATACAACAATCTTGATTGAAATTTGGATAACTGAATTAGAAAAGAGATAACAAAACTTGAATAAAAATGTTGACTCTTATACAAGTGCTCTACAAGAATTATATAAAAGAATAGAAGGTAATGAATTTCAATATTCAGAAGCTATAAAAGCAAGAAGATTAATAAATAATCTATTATCTAAATTGTATCTAATAATAAACCACATAATGATTAAACTTGAACTGTTGTATTGAATAGAGCAAAAGTTTATGAATTAATATATCAGAATCAAATATTAGTAATAATGTATATAAATAAATATGTTTTAAATATTCCAAATATTCAAATAAATAAATTAAGTAATATTATTACTACTTTCAAAAATAAATTCCTTTGATAATAATACTCTTTTGAAAATAATATATTTATTATGTTAAAATATTTCTTTTATTATTTCATTATTTAAGTTTTATATTAATTTTGTTATAACTTTTCACATATTTGTGATATTATATAAATAACCTCTTATATATTGTAATGTTATGTTAATGACCTTTTACATATTTATAATATTATATTTATAGTCTGATCTCTCACACATTGTGATATCATATTGTTGAAATAATTTAATAAACTGAATTTATAATATTTTACTTGTTTATAAACTATTATTATAATTATTATATTAAATATACATTAATTTATAAGAAGATTTTTTAAGTTACTTTTTAGCTGATTAGTAATTTAATAAATACATGTCATCACATTTAGTTATTTATCTTATCTCTCTCATCTGACTTGAAACATGTATTGAGCACATAAAAAGATATAATATATTTGAAATTCAAGTAAAACAGTGACAATAGTAACTGAAGCAACATTATATTGCATACTTGTTGAAAATAACTGGTTTATCAAGACAAATACCAAGTTAAATTTTGGAACTTTCACCATACATTTACAATAAAATGAAAAGAAATTAGATATTTCAATTAATTGTATTGAGAACTCACATGAAAAATGAAAAAAATAAAAACAAAAAGAAATAAGAACTTATTGATAACTCAGATAATGAAGATAAAACTGAAAATAAAACTAAAAATGAAAGTGAAAAAGAATATAAAGAAGAAGAATATCTTAATAAACAACTCTTCTATCACAATGAATAGATCTCAAGTAAAAAAGCAATTCAAATAAAAGATAAAATAATAAAACAAATCAAATATAATTAAATTTCAATATCAATCAACAAGAAATTTTATTATTAATTCAAGAAAGTTAAAAAAGGCAAATTTCATAATAGAGATCTAAATGAAAAGCAAAAAGAACAGTTTAATAATTTTATGAAAGACTATAATGACATTTTTGTTTGAAGTGAAAATGAGTTTAATAGAATAATACTTGAAAGACACAAAATAAATACAGAAAATACAATACCAATTAAATAATACTTTTATAGAATTTCTCACAAAAATAAAATATTCATAAAAGAAGAAATAGATTGCTTACTTCAGAAAAAATTAATTAAATCATCCAATAATTTTTGGTTCTCACCAGTAGTAATTGTAGAAAGAATGAATGAAAAATTATATCTTTGTGTAGATTATAGAAAACTCAACAATGTAATCAAGAAGGATAATTATTCACTATCATATATAGATAATATATTAGAGACACTATTTGGTTCTTAATGGTTTTCATTACTAGATCTTGCAAATAGTTTTTGGCAAGTTGAATTAGATCTGACTACAAAAGAAAAGATAGTTTTTATTACTAAATTTGGAATCTATAAATTTGAAACAATACTATTTGGATTTTGTAATGGTTTAACAACTTTTCAATGATTAATGAAAAAAGCTTTGAATAACTTACTTTGAAAATTTGTAGTTGTATACATAGATGATATCAATATTGAATTTAAAATATTTGAAGAATACTTGAATTATTTAAAAGAAGTATTTGAAAGATTTAGAACTTATAAATTAAAACTCAGTCCAAAAAAATATTTCTTCTTCAATTTCAAATTATTTTTTCTTGAATATATAATCAGCAAAGATGGAATTCAAACTGATTTTGGAAAACTCAAGACTATTAAAAAGTTTTCAATATTAAAAGATCTTAAATAACTTAAAGACTTAATCACTTTGGCTTCTTATTATAGAAAGTTTGTTAAAAACTTTTCTAAAATCACAACACTATTGAATAAATTATTAAAGAAGAATGTTAAATATGTTTGAACAAAAGAACAACAACAAGCATTTGAAAATTTAAAGAATCATCTGACAACATTACCAATACTCATTTATTCAAACTTCAACAAACTATTTATTCTATATATTAATGTATTCACCTTTGTACTTGGAGCAATTCTATAACAGAAAGATAATGATAATATTGAACATGTTATCACTTATACCAGTAAAACTCTAAATAAACATGAACAAAATTATAGTATAACTGAATTAAAATATCTAGCTGTTATTTAAACAATTAAATACTTTTATCATTACTTACATAAACAAAGATTTCTTGTTATTACTGATCACTTTCCTCTGGCTTACCTTAAAAATATGACAAACTCCACTGGTAAACTTGAAAGATGGCTCATGACTCTTAATAAATATGACTATAATATTATTAACAGATCTGGAAAATAATATTCTAATATAGATATTCTAAGTAAAATTAAAATATAATATTATTTAATTAATAATTATATTTGAAAATATATATTGAACAATTACTTACTGAACATTAGCTTTTGATTACAATAGAATTTAAATTATATACACATATCACTAATTACTTGATAGATTTAACATTATCAAAGAATCTAATTAAAGAACAAAAAGTATTAGTTAAAAGAAAAGCATGCTATTTCATAATTAAAAATAAATAGCTTTATAAAAAAACAAGAACTCATCAAATAGTTCACTCAAAATATTAAAGAAAGAAGAAATGAATGATATATTATATTATTTTCATAAAGATCTGTTGGCAGAACACTTCAATATAGAAGAAACATTTAGAAAAGTTAAAGCAAAATATTATTAGTCTTAAATGTATGATGATATTAAAAGACACATAAAAAGTTGTGATCAATATCAAAAAAAAGGAAAGAACAAAAAAATTGAATCTTTATACATTATATTAGTAGAATAACTCTCTGATAGAATTGGAATGAATTTTGTTAAATCACTATCTGAAATAGCAAGAAATAATAAATATATTATAGTCGTTATAGATTATTTTACAAAATAATCAGAAGCAAAGTCTTATTAGATGCAAAAACTTCATCAGCAATTAGTTTCTTTTATGAAGATATTGTTTATTGACATGAATATCCAAAGATATTGTTAACTAATAGAGGAACTCACTTTGTAAATGAATTACTAAATATTTTATATTAACAACTGAAATCAAGTACAATTTGTTAACAGTATATTATTCACAAACAAATAAACTAGTAGAATACTTTAATAGAATATTATGTGAAGTATTAGTTAAATATGCAAATAAAGAAAAAGATAATTGAAATCTATTCATATTATTAGTTCTATTCACTTATAAAAATATGTAACATAATATTACAAAGTTTGAACTATTTTATTTAACTTATAGAAGAAAAGTGATATTATTTATTGATTGTAATAAAAGAAGAAGATAAAGTTAAAATTTTATTGAAAAGAATACACAAATTGATTACACAACTAAAAAAAGATAGATTTAAAATAAAAGAAAATATTATTAAATTTCAACAACAACAAAAACAATAACACAATGCAAAAATAAAAGAAACTTATATATTGTCACCATTTGATATTTTGAATCACATGTAAAATATCATGTGATATATTTTGATAATTTATATTTTCTTTTATATTTTTTTCTATTTATAATTTTATTTTTAATTAATTATTAATTATTTAATTTATCTAAT
>CAJVPL010002028.1:0-10653 GCA_910591945.1 Ambispora gerdemannii
CATTTAATGTTCTTTGTAATACATCTTAATTTTTGTTGATCAATAATTAAGTAATTACGAATTTTTTTGATGAAATGATAACAGTAGTGTAAATTCATGATTTTTTCTCACTGTGTTTGTTTGCTGGAACTTGATCATAACTGATTATGAGAGAGTAACGTTTGTTGCTTGTGATAGTATTCCAGTTATTTTCATTATTCTCTGTATTAATCATATTAATGCTTTCATTATCTGAATTATTCATGCTATGTTCACTACTAGAATCAAAGGTATCTTGAGCCCAGTCATTTTTTGATTTTCGATATTGATCATTTATTGCGCCTTTATCCATCTGTGGCGCAGTAACAGCAAAAAAAATTTTCTCTTCTTTGGACTTAGAGGAGGAAGAGGTGTTTTCTTTAATTTTTTCTTTTTAATTTCCAGATTTTTTGTTGTTATTATTGAAATTGGATATACTAGATTTATTATTGATAGTTTTTTTGAACTTTCCCATGTTGGAGAATGAGATATATATTGATGAAAATATGGTTGGAGAAATAAATGAGTTTAACTTTGTTTTTTCTTGACTAACGAGTTGTTTGTTGAACTTTTCTTTTTTATTTATTTTAATATTATATGCTGTAGTATGTTTTTTGCTATTATATGGTCTTTTTGAGGGAGTTGGAGGTGTTCTATTTTTTTTGTAGGTTGGAGTATATTCTTTCTGATGTGTTCGTTGATATAGAAGACTGCTCAACTTCTATTTGTTTGTTGTTGTTGCTTGAGTTTTCAGCAGTGGCTGACTCAAACAAGTATGCACTATTTTTTTGAGACATTTTTGGTGATGTATTTAATTATTTTAACTGGGTTTATTATGTGAACAATAATTTTTTACTCTTTTCTCTTTTCTTAAAAATTGATCAATGAGAAAGAGTTTTTTTTATGTTCGTACTATTGTTTTCTTTCTATACAACACTTCTTTTTACTCAAACTCTTGCTTTTTCTTATCTTTAACCACTAAAATTACAACTAATTTTCTTTTGTATTTTCTTATTAATAAATTTGTGTAATTTCTCATTTATTTTTTGATGTTTATACTCCTTTTGTATTATTAGTATTGTATGTAAATCATAGTATAATTTAGAACAATTATTAGTTATATAAAATTGTGTAAAAGATTGAAAATGTATAAAAAAAGAATCTCTTATCGCTAGAAACTCTCATGCTCTAATTCTTTTATCTAATAAATAACAAAGTTCTTATTAGTAATATTTTACTTGTAAATATACTGTTATTTTCGTGAATTATCTTCAAATCTTGGAATTACAAGTAGTGGATGCTTCTCCACTCTAAATAAGTCATTGACATTATTATTTTTGTTTAATTACTTTTAGGTAGTTTCAATAAGTCCTGTTTGGTTATTTTTAGTTATTTTTGTTTATATTTTGTAATTGATATTTTCAATAAGTCCAATTGTTATTTTATTTCGTTAGACATCTTCAATAAGTCCTGTTATTCACTTTGAAACTATTTGTTAATTCTTTTAATTCTTTTTATCTTTTTATTTTATTTTTCTATTCATTTCTATTCTTTATTGATAATTTTTAGTTAGTTTGCGTACAAGCTACCATAGGAGACCTTTAAAACCTTTAATGAACTCTATTAATTGTAATTCATTCAGTCTTTGTTCTTTCACTGTTATGTTACTTTGTTAATTCACTAATTTTAACAATTTTTGAATTAATGAGAACATTATCATTAACCAGCACTTTAGGAAAGCTTTGATAGCTATTGTATTTATTTTCATTAAGTTTCTTGTTCAATTCCATTATTTTATTATTTAATATTTAAATTATAAGTTTTGATAGTTCAATAATCTAATCTTTTAATTGAACATAGTCACTTATTATATTTTAGAAATATCATTATAGGCAATAACTCTGAAAATGGTAATAATATAACTAAGCAGAATGCATCATAATAAAAATGCACAAATTTTGACAAACAAATTCAACACAAAAGTGAAAAATATGAAAAATGAATGTTCAAATTTAACTTTGAATACTAATAAAAAATGTCAGGGAGACAATATTACATATAATCATCTCTTTCTCTAACTTCTAAATCTAACTCTATAACCAACCTTTGGGTAATTATGACTGCGTCACCAACCTGACACACAATTCTGCATGATCTCAAACCAGGTAACAGAATTTTTTCTAATTTATCGCCATGGTGATGTATCGCAGGACCCCAAATTTAATAGTAACGGGGACCAAAAATATAACCTTACTTTTTTGGGCCCATAACCATAACCCTACCCTCTTAGTAAATAGGGGACATAGCGACATATCTCATGCGATAAATTATAATTCTCATAAAAATAACAAAAAAAAGATTATACATGAGTGATAACAAAAACAGTTCTCTAACAATTATTACTGGTCCGATGTTTGCGGGGAAAACTGAGGAATTATTACGCCAAATTCACCGTTGCCAATACGCACAAAAAGGGTACTTAGTTTTTAAACCCTCTTTGGATAATCGTTATTCTTCAGCGTGGGAAATAGTTTCGCATAATAATAAGGAAACAAAAGCAATAATCGTTAGTAAAAGTGAGGAAATAAGAAACCATTTAAAGCCTGATACCGAATTGATTTTTCTTGATGAAATACAGTTTTTTGATGATGAGATTATTGGTGTTTTGAATGATTTGGCTAACCAAGGCTATCAAGTTATTGGGGCTGGGGTAGATAAAAATTTCCGCGGTGAACCTTTTAATGACGTTATGAAATCATTACTAGCGATGGCTGATTATGTTCACAAATTAACGGCGATTTGTCAAGTTTGTAAAAAAGAGGCTTCTTTATCCCAAAGAATAATTGATGGTCGTCCTGCTCGTTATGATAACCCGACTGTTTTAGTGGGAGGTCAGGAAACTTATGAGGCTCGTTGTCGCAAATGTCATGTTTGTGTGAAAAATGAA
The DNA here is from genome assembly GCA_910591945.1 of Ambispora gerdemannii. Taxonomy (NCBI): domain Eukaryota; kingdom Fungi; phylum Glomeromycota; class Glomeromycetes; order Archaeosporales; family Ambisporaceae; genus Ambispora; species Ambispora gerdemannii. The sequence continues at coordinate 2,966 of CAJVPL010002028.1, forward strand.
TATGGAAAAAAATAAATTATGCGACTTGATCATTATAAATAATATAACAACCAACATCACATAATCATTTAGTGAAAGTAATGTTCAACCTTTTATTTCACATTGTATAGAATATAATTAACATATAATATATGAGGATTAGAGGATAGTGATTATGACTGTATGAGGTGTAATTATATGTTCTAAAAAAAGGGGTCAAACCGAATCTATTAAATAAATTATCCGCACGTCGGCTCTAACTTTATGGTCCAATCATAAATACCAATAACAAGCAGCATCGAAAGCTGCGCGGTTATCATAGAAATAATTGCGTATCGATATGCGTTTTGGTTTGATAGTGTCGTTATCTCGGCCTGTTTATTGTTATATGTACCATGTGTTAAGGTCAATTATTTTCATATGAAAAATTTCTTTGCTTAGATTCAATAACAATTTGAAAATCTTACCGCAAATGTTGATACAGTAGTCAAACAACCTAAAGAAAATAACGATAGCGCACTATTAATTTTTCTCGAATTAAAATTAAAAAATAATGATCAAGTGAATTAAAACCAATACCGCAAAATCCAACTGAGATCGCTGAAATTAAATCACAACCCAGGATAGACGACATCTCACCATTGCCAAGCATAAACAATAACGCAAGGATAAAAGTTCCCGAGATGTTTGCGGCATAAGTTCCCAATGGAAAAGACAAGGTGACCATGTTCAACCTTGCTAGTTGCCAGCGTATTAATGTGCCTGCAAATTAAGTTATCGAAAATAATTCATTAACAAAAATGATGATAAAGCGTATATTGATACAAAGCAAAAGAGCAAAAATAGTGGTGTTACCAAAAGGTGCAAAAACAGTAGCTAATAAAATCTGTCGATAGTGATGCCAAAATGCCGAAATCATAATTACAGCAATTAAAGATCCAAGCCCAAGAATAACACATATCCAATCAACCAAATTAAGGCGATTTAGATTAAACTTTGCAGGTGTAATCGTGTATACTATTTTGGTATTTTCGGTTTTGTTCTGTTTTGACTTAGTTGGTACGAAAAAATCGGCAAGATTTTCACCGAATTTTAATCCACTCACTGACATGCCTAATGTGATAGCAAAATGAGATAATGCTGAAATTGGCTTATAAAAGGTCATAATATATCTATGAATTTTCATTTTATTGAAATAAACACTTAAACTTTGTATAAAATATAATATAAATACATTATCTATGGCTCCATGTTGAAGTCCTCTATAATTTAGCAATGACTGAATGATCGCTACATTCCATGACGAAAAAGTTGTGATAGAGCCACAAAGACCTGTAGTGAGACCTATATAAAGAGGCGAATACCTTTTTTATCGATATTATTATAAGAAACAATTTTAGCAAGATCGAGCGAAGAAATGGGGTAATATCCAATTGCACCATCGATTGATAACATATTCTGACAGTCAATAAAAAAGACTCGCTCTTTACTTTTCCAGTATCATTGCTTTCCTTGCCAAACAAAAGCCCATAATTACACAGCCAAGAAATTGCGGGCCTAGAAGTGGAAACACTGGTGTTCCAGGATAGGTAATCAAATAAGTGAGCCAAATTCTTATAAGTACACCTAACATAGATGTGATAATCAACAGTCCTATGACCGGGGCTTTTCGCTCAGAAATAGTATGATTAACAGATTTTGCAACTTTACTATTATCTCCTTCGTCCTCAACTGTTATCTCTAGTAAATTTGCCGAGGGTATCGTGACTCTCGCTCCAGTATGATGACTTGGTTGTGCAATATCAGAATTTCTCGAATCCCCCGAAAACGTTAAAGTCACCTCAAATTCTTTCTCTCCATCTGATAGTTTTTGTTCAGAACTGCACAAGTAGGCAAATTGATCAGCAGCTTTCAAGTTGGCCATTTAATTTGCTCTAAAGAAGGAACTTTAGCTTCCAAAGAAATATAAGCAAGCATAAATAAAGGTTCGTCTTTTAATTTCTAACTTGGAAAATTCTTTTTAAACAAACATGTAATTGATGATGATCTTGACCTTTTTTATTTCTTTTTATAAATGTAAATTTCACTAATTATTTATACTAATTGTTTTCATTAACTAGAAGAACCTTCATCTTCATCAACCCAATTTTCTTCGTCGTCTTCATCTTCGCCCGGATCGTCTTCTGCGCATTTTGGACACAAGCATAAGAATTTCCATTTTTTCAATAGTTCTTCTCGTCGGCTTTTGGTGTCATAATCGCCAATCTTAATGTAGCTTAATTTTAGCTCATCGCCAGCTTTAATTGGCTTAGTTGCAATAACCGACAAGACGTGGTTTTCGGATGGAAATGAGATTTGTGTATTAGGATCACAAGAATGCGCAAAGAAAGATGTGACATGATAGAATCCGGCCCCTGTAATCTGAGAATTGCTGGAATTACGCACTGTTTCTTCCTTGCTCTAAAAATAAAGAAATAATTAATTAAAATATAAATTATCTTTCTTCAACTATCATAATCCTCCATCACCTCATTAATTGATTTATTGTATTCCTTTGCAGTATTTATACCATAAGAATTATACTCAAGTTTCCCTTTAAACATCATATAACGTTCCGAAATAAATTCTTCAATCCCCGGTACTTTGCTAGCCAGCAAATCTTTAAGAATCTCAATCTCGCGCTGTTCTCGTTCAGTGACCGGCAATTCTAGGTACCGTAATTTTTCGACGTGATCATAAGTGGTGTATTCTTCTTCGATCTTTTGCGCCACTTTCTCTGTCTCTTCGTATACCATTCGAGCAAAAAATCGTGCAATCATCAGCGGGTATTTAACATTATCTCCCTTTATCAAATCTACTAGTCGTGATTCTTTATCGGTGAGAGGTGAAGTAGTAGGTTTTTTGAACAATATTGTCGAGTATTCGGCCGATGCAGTGCTACGACATTTTTCGGAACAATAGATAGGTCGAAAAAGATCATCTTCGTCTTCGATTACTTTTTCTTTTATTTCTCTTAAACAATATCCGCAGAAACCGCCCCCCTATACCATCATCATCATCATCGTCATCATTTAATTAACAGAGATAAGTTGAATTATATGGCGCTTTTTAGTCTACTCCAAAAGTACATATGTATGCTATTTTTACCTCAAGATTTGGGTCAAGTGCAGATACAATAGGTTTCTCTTCATATATAACATCTCCCGGTTTGAAATCTTTTATGGAAAATACTCCACGACGAATTAACTTTTCTTTATCGTCAGAGGCTTTTGAGTCATTAATCTCGACTGGCTGTATTTTAACATTCATCTCATTTGACGGAAATATTTCCCAGTATTCTTCTTGCCTTTTCTTTATCTAATAGCATTTAATGAGATATCACCAAAAGGTAAATGTCGTCGATAAAAAATCGTAAATTTTTTCGCGTTAACTATTTACCTCTAGGGACATCATGGTGTAAACCAAATTAAACACGGCTTCAGGAATAGTTTTTTGATATATCATAATAAGTTCCACTGGTGATGGATATACTTTCAACGCCTTGTAGAAACAAATAGCAGCTGATTGATATCCAGATTCGCCTATTAATGAATCAGTATATTAAAGGGAGTTTAATCAACCTATCGAAAATTACCAAAAAAAATTAAAAAGAAAATCAAGCTTACCACCCGCGAACAAACTTTCCCCCATTGCCACTTGATCCATAAAGAATTTCTCTTTACCCTCGACTGTTTCTGGGAAATCTTCTTTGCCGACTTCATCAAGGGCCTCTCGCACAAAGGTGGCTAGTCTGTTTCGGTCTTCTTCAACTTTGGCTTCATCTTTGGCTTTCTTAAGCTTGGCTGCTCGTTTTTTGTCTTTTTCTGAAAACCCGCAAGAATACCGTGATGATTGAATTGGTTTTCTCAAGGTTATTAATTTCAAATAAATGTTTTTGATCCTATAACAATTTCTTTAGAAATCTTCACAACTTACTAATTTTCCTTCTAAAAGCCGAGTCATTACGCCTTTTATAGTCGAAATACACTATATATCCTAAACCTAAAACTCCTACAAAACTCAAACCAAGAATTAAGGCTTTTCTCGAATCCATGTAGATGTGTAAATTTTTGATGTAAAAAATGATCGAAAAAAAGAACGTTATGCGTCCAATCGTCATAATCACATGACTTTTATATCATGAGTCATTTATTTTCATTATGCTAACACTGTGTCTGGGTATTGGAAGAAATCGGGATGACTCGAAAATATAATTTTAATTATGTCATTTCTTCGAAAAAAGAGCAAAGATTGTCAACAAAAAAAACTATAATGCATTTAAAGTGCTCGTCAGAAGTAACCTATCCCTCCAATAACTTGCATGTAAATCCCACCCCTGATTAGACGAACTCCCCCAGCGTAACCAATAAAATGGCTTTTCAAGATCATTGCAAATAACTTAGAATTTTACTATGACAACCACCTTTTAGCTTTTAAGTAAAAATGCTCAGCGTGAAATTTTAGATATAATGATATAAAATTTCGCATGTTCGATCACCCTGTACTATGGAAAATTTTCGAAGGCCATAAAATAAAATTTCTGTACTACATGTACGTCTTAATTTATTTTTGACGATTTTTCGTACAAATGAAATGACTCTGGCTATGAACCATCGTGCAGCACTAACAGTTCAATCTCCAAAGAAACAAGCTCTGTTAGTGAGTTATCAAGGTATGCGTGATTATAATATCCTTTGGCTAATTCTTAAGAGCTGTTCTAAATTAATAATGCACAACAGCTCAACCTCAAGAGAAACAGTAAGCTCTGTTGCCAAGAAATCAAGGTGAATAAAAATGTGTAATTATAAATTCTTTTGGCTAACTCTCCAGAATTGCTAATTATTACAATAGCTATGCTACCTTCCAAACTCCTAAATCTAACGACATTCTGACAAAATTTCGAGAATTGTGGTGGATCCAAGGGAATATACATCCGAGTGCAAAATGGGAAGAAGCTTCGTAAGTATTTTTTTTGTCTTACTGTCTTCATCGGTCTGAGCCAGTACTAACATCCATTGGATGCATAATGTTAAGATTACCCTATATGCTGAAAAGTGATGTTGATTGGGAGAAATATTCAGAGCGAACTGATATGTTTAATGTGCATGGAAGTTGGGAGTGGATAGATGGGAAAGTTTATGTCTATGAATTACCTTTAGGTCCTCATGAGACTTTTTCTGAAGCAATTAAAGGAGAGATTCGTTTGAAAGATCCAGAAAGAATGCTTATTGCTTTAGGATCTGTTCGTAAGTATTTAACTTTTTTGGGTTGTTAATCATGCTGTTAGATAACTCAAACATGCTTTCTATTATTGAAAGACCGGTGATAGGGGAAAAGAAGCAGATGGATCTTTTGCACCGATTGACAACCTGAAGTAAATTCAAATGGACGTGAAGGCCCTAATTCTGTATGTGGAGTTTTAAATATTTTTCCTTTATCATAATCAAATTTCTAATAGCAATGATTACATTTTAGCGTAAACCGTGGCCCGATCTTGCAATAGAAGTCGCCTCCTCGGAAACTGAAAAACATTTATTAAGTGCAGTAAAAGATTATTGGCTCTATCCAGGTAGAGCTCATGATGCAATTGCAGTAAACTTAGTACGATCTGGTACAATTATTTCAAAAATTAAAGTAAGTAATAATATGAAGATATAATTTTTTGGATTAGTTCCTTACCATCATTTTACGATTTTTATTTTTTGACAGATATGGCATTTTTGCACAAATGACAGGACACCAATGGGGAACTTAGTACCAATTTCGGTATGATAAGTTATTATTTAATTAATATAAAGTGGGTTGATAGGAAATGATTTTAATATACTTATAGAAATTTGAGTTCGAAACCATTGACGATAACGACCAAATTCTTATTGAGCCTCAACAATATTAAAATAGAATGCCTCTTTCATGGAATGCCATCAACTTTCCAAACACCTTCATCAATTCCTAATCCTCTTACCATAGATTTTTATTATGTTTTACGTGCTATGAAAGGGGAATTTAGGTTTTCATAAAAAGCACTTTTTATTTTCTTTATATCGCAGTTCTTTGAAGTTGTAAGTTAGCCCTCCGTCCTCCTCTACTAGCGATACATTTCTTCACTAATCTCAATTTTCCGAAGAATTTTACTTTTTTCTTATTTGTTTATGAAGGAAATTTAGCAAGAAAGTTCCGCTACCTAGACGCGAGTATAGTTGATTATTAACATTCCGAACTAGTATTGCATTTGTAATCGCGTTTACTTTTGCATATGATAAAGAATTTTGTATAACTCTGATCGTGACATTTTTATTACAGTTTTTATCTATGCTAACAAACGAACTTTTGAATAATCCACATTTTATATAAAACAATGGCAAACCCTCAATCCAAAATTGATTTGTTGAAAGAATTAAATTCGAAGCTCTTGGCCGAGATTGCTGAGCTTAGAAAGAAAAATGCTAACACCCAGAAAAATACTCGATCTTTGCATGTCTTTTTAATTATAGGAATATGCGATCTTTCCGTAGAGTATGAAATTCAATTATTTTTCGATTTCCAGGCAAATATTGCAGTTTTCGCAGATTTGCATAACTAACTTTTCTGCTAATACGTATCTCCCGACTTCAGCACACTGGTGCAATCTTTCTTTTTTAATAATTTGCGAAACTATCTTAAGATAAAGGACAATCTATGAACAATTTATTAAAACCACAACTTCGTCCTTTCTATCAATATTACCCAATTCAAAAATGTATGTACACGAATTTATTGAGACATTGACATAATTAGTTGAGTCAAGGCCAAGATAGTTTGACTGCATGTATAGTGAAAACAAACAATAAGAATGGTGATATTATTAAACAGACTTTTACGGTCTGCAAACAGTTGAAGATAAACGCAAGTGTTATAGAAATTATCATACTGATATGACATAAGGATCATATTACCACACCGTATTGATATGGCATAGGAATTATATTACCACATTAACAACTCTCATACTGAATTCAATATCAAAATTTTCCATCAATTATATGCACATGAAATGAAACTGGTTTTCACTAAACTGAAAAATTATTCTGCAGAATTGATGTTTTTTCGTCAAATTTATTTATTCAGCAGTAATTTTTAAACGGAACTAAGAGTTTCATTTTATTCACTTCCCATTAATCATGGTATCATATGTTCTTTTTTCCTATTAGGTTGGATACCAAGATACTTTCTTCACAAGTGTTATCTTCTTTCACGGCACACCAAACTTGAAGTGCCAAAGTCAATGATCTTTTTCGGAATTTAGGTTTAATACCAATGAAATCACTTTGCTCGACCATACGATGGCGAACATGTATAGGGATTTACTATCATTATAGAGACCACTCCACTATAATATACAAGATTTTGTCTCTGGGATAACGATAATATATACACATGATCGTTCAATATTAATATCGACCTAATTTTCAATCAAAAGAGCTGTTTTGCAATATCAGGAAGACCTTAACATTTCTTTCCGGTCATTCCCATTTTGATTCATAATTAGTATGATAGTACTTGATGAGACTTTAACAAGAATATACTTGATGAAACCGGTTTCAATTTCTTCTAATACACAGTGGCTCACACATGTAACCGAACACGAAAATTAACTTTCTAGCATTTTTATTTCCATGACTATTAGTTTG
>CAJVPL010002029.1:0-10648 GCA_910591945.1 Ambispora gerdemannii
TGTTCTTTGTAATACATCTTAATTTTTGTTGATCAATAATTAAGTAATTACAAATTTTTTTGATGAAATGGTAACAACAGTCAAATCTCTTTATAGTCACACTTCTTTATAGTTACTTTATTTTGCTTTCTCATTTACATATAAATATAATAAAAAAATCTTTCTATAGTCACATTCTCTCTATAAGTCACCAAATTTTGCTTTTCCAAGGGTAATGACTATAAAGAGGTTTGACTATATAAGACAAAAATTTAATTTTTACTATTTTATTAATAAACTTATATATATACTTTTATAATTATATTAGTTACTATATATTTTTCTTGGATTTTAAATTTTATTTAATTTTTTACAATTAAAATATAAATTTTATCAAATTTAATTATAAGAATATTTTTATAATAATTTTTCAAGCAGAAATATTCTTCAAATAAAATCTAAAAATATTTTTATTTATGAATTTATTTTTACAAGATAATTAATTATAAATATTTTATTAATAAGCATAAAAAAATCTAATTTAATTTAAATCAAATTTAATATTATATTCACTTTTAATATTTATGATTAAATAAAACTAAGTATTTATCATATTTTTGATAAATTAATTTTGCAAGTTAATCTAAAATGGAGATTTTTGTTGTAATCATAATAAAAAAAATAATTATAAAGTTGTATTCTTTGGATATATTATAAATTGGTCAATTGTAAAAATATTAGAAAATTTGATAAATCACGTGTTCAAAAATAGCAATAATTTACAGATGTAAAATTAATCAACACTTCGATGTATCAACACAAGAGACAATATGACTTTTAAATTATCTGCTCTTCCTAATGAAATTCTTTCGCAGGTGTTTAGTCTATTAAACTCGCGTACACTAGAGCGTAGTCTTATGCGTGTAAACCGTAATTTCAGAATTATAGCTCATGACATTCTTTCACAACGCGTGACCAAAGCATTTAAAGAGAATGGTTATTATTTAGTTGTAAGTATTTAGATATCTATATTTTTTCGATTTGATATTAAATCTCTTTCATCGATAACGATATTTATAATAAAAATGATAACAGCTCGAAGTTTCATGCAATTCTCTATTTGCAAACCAACTAAATTTCCTCTACATGGAAGATTCGCCCCGATGTCACTTCTCATTTGCCTCAGATCATCCACCACAATACATATTCTCGGTGCAAAAGTCAAATTCGGCGTGGGTGAATCTGATCCGAATGCATCCAGTGAAAACGGACAGAATCACAAAACTATATAAAGTGACAGAAGGTGAAATCGATCTTGAGAACAATAATGATAATTTTTCGTCATCAAGAATGATGTTATTTCAACAACAGATAGGACAGCCCATCGAGCTCCCGATTGACAATCATGGCGGTTCGTTTGGTAAGATTATCGTAAAGTTTATCGAGACGTTGAAGCCGGGTGAATTTAAAGTTGAATTGGAAGAAGTTATTGTGAGTGTTGCTGAAATATTTAATGCACTTGAAGAGGAAGAAGAGGAATTGGAATTAGGAGAAATAGAGAGTTCAAAAAATTTGGATACGGATTGGAGAATTCATAATTAGTAATTACAATCTTGTATTTAAATTTATCATGGAAATAAAATTGAACATTTTACGTTGATTAAATTCATGTAAATATGATGTTCATCATTATGAAAAAAATATTTATTTCATATTCTTGCCCTTTTCTTGTCAGCGACTTATCATCACTAACCTTATCCAATATTTTTCGTACACCATTTTAAAATATTCTCAAGTATTACCAATTGTAAGCTTAATATATGATACTCCCTATTTATTATCATCGGTGGTTATAATTTCTCCGAAACCTTGATCGTTCTTTTTTTCTTGTTTGTTTCACCGGCCTGCAATATACTTTGCATGTAATATCACCACTACTACCACTACCACTTTTAATGCCATGACTGAACCACTTTGTGTTCCCTTGTTGGTGACCCTTTGATTATATTGTTTTGAATTTGGAATCTTTTATTTCTTTATATATCGATATGTATAAAATGTGGATGAAATTAAAAGTCGTACAACTCGGACTTGATAATTCAACCATGTCCTGGCTAAAATTTGATTCACATAATATCTTAATGTCTAAAATTACTATTTCGGTCATCAAAAAAGAAATACCTGCACCCTCACAAGTAATTAGCCTTCCTTTTAGAAACTTATCTTTCATCAATGCAAGATTGATTCTTTTACTAAAAATAATGGGACTTTCAGATAGTCCATGTATGTAAGCAGCAGAGAAAACTTTTGACTAATCGTCATTTTCGTTTTCCCTCAACAATTATCGTTAGAGAAGGGATAATCAATCAGATTATGTAGAAAGACGCATCCATTATCGTTATTGTTCCATTGTTGAGAAGAAAGTATCATATGTCTTTCAATTCCATCATGTGGTCCAATTTTTATTTTTTGACACAACAAAGAGCGAGTTCACAAAAAATTGTTAATAACAATAACCAAACAATAACAATAATAATAATCTGTGACCTTTATTTCATCGTTAATATACTACATGAAAAAAAAAATAATTGCATGTGTTTGATGGATGATCATCTCGGAATAAGAATGAAGGTAATCTCAATTTTTTTGACAGCTCCGATTAAAAAAAAAACAAGAAGATATACTGGATTTTAATTGGTGTGCAAATTCAAGTTTTTTTTTTTGGATTATTGTGCTTTGTTATCACTAATTGAGAAGAGAAACGAGTTATCCGTGAGATGAAAAGAAAAAAAAAGTAAAGAGAACTTGTACAAGAAGGTGGAACCAATATCATCGGAACACAAGATCAAGAGTAATCGTCGTTCGTCATCACCATATTACCAAATTAGAGTTCTTAAACGTGGACACTCAGCAGTATATCCCCCACATTATTTTTTATATTCTCCGATAGATGATTCATGTTGGTTCGGTTCAATTCGATTGAAACTTTAATAATAGACATGTAGTTGATTCGTTATAGTTAGCGAGTTAAGCGTCGTAACAATAATGTAAGTGCATGTTTTTTTTTTCTCTTCATTTGTAAAAATGTCATTATACCGATATTAATTAATTATTTTTCTCTGAAAATCCTGATTTTTTGGGCTCGCATTCGATTCATGTGTTTATACTTTAGGCAAGCAGGTTAGTATGAAAACATGGGAATCGGTAAAGATATGGTTTAGTTTGACTTTATGTTGGGGTGGATGTGATGAAATTGAATCAAAGTCCCCACACTTGTACCAACCGTTCAACTATACAAATACCGAATTTAGAGTTCAAAAAACACTATAACGGCATGATTCGGGATTTCCATTTGTGAAACTTTTGAGGCTATGCATACCTTTTGTCGTCTGTGATAAGAGTATATTCCTTTAAAGGATAATCGGTGATACTAAGTGTCTATTCTTATCTTTTAATAGTATTTTTCTATAGATGGATAAAATGAAATACATTTTTGTCAGTCTATTAATAAACACGAATCAATGGACTATTTTCTGCAAATTCATGTTCAATTGCATCATTTACGATGGCTTTATGCATGAAGAATAAAGACTTATTTTTCCCAGAGAATCTACCACCACCGAGGACGACGACGACAACGATGACGAAATTAAAAGGGAGTAAAGGGGCGGAGACAACGTGTTCATTTGATCAAGGGATCCTCGATGATGCAATCTCACGCAAAACAGGTTATCGCAAAAAAGAATTTACGATCTAATCAACATTTTAATAAGTTTGTGTAATGGACGTATCCCTAATTTCACAGTTCTTTTTCATTGAAATAACATTTTGGTCGTTAAAGAGCCAAGAACGGTATCATCGTGTACCGTAATTTATGAACCGTGACACATAAGCACACATAAATTAAAAGAGTGTAACGTCAGATGAATGATAAAAAACTGTACCACACCATGTTTGGTATCTCTTAAGCAGAATAGTAACAAATGTTGCAGGTTTTGTTTGCGGCGGGAATGTAGAGAAAAATTGCATGATATCAATGCGCAAAGATACGTACTTTTATTATTCTTCTTCTGTCTGTTTGATACAATCGTACATACATCACTCACATATTTTTTCTCTCAAGCATAAAAATAATCATTATTTACGATGCCATGCATACATATCGTCGATTTTCACCGTTAACGATATAGACCAACAAATCAACATGTTGAAACCACATGTATTTACATACCATACCGTGCTGTACCCGTTTCATCGTCACGACGACGACGACGGTATACATGTATGACAGAATTCTACCAACATTGGTATGTTAACCAACATACCCATATAATTACGGTTTAAGTTTACAATTAGGGTACTTTCACATAGAGGGGATTATGAGTAGATCGTCATTTGTCGTTAAAGTTTTATGTTACCATACATAACCCTCATTCGAAGCATCCGAGTACAATACAAAAATCGCTTAAAAGGGACCAGTGATACAACTTATTCATTAACAATGATCATTATTGATATTATCGTTATTACATATTATCCATTATATCGATATTATATCATACAGGGATTTTCTGTGAAACTAAAACAAGATCAATTTGCGGGGGAGGAAAAAGAAAAATGTCGATATTGCAATTATTTTTTTTTCTCCTTGCACGATGAAAACATTTATATTGTTCTAATGATTATTATAGTCAGAAGGTCAAACGTTCAAAAATATATATGTTTGTTTCTTGCTGTATATATGCTTGGCCTAAATTTAGCAAATTAATAATCGCATCATCGACCACATATCGTGGGGATTTGCGGCGAGTGAGTTCATCATGCGGAACACAAAAACTGAATTGTATAATTCTTAATTCACAACATCCTTTAAAAATTCTGACGGATGGACCTTTTTTATGATACTGCTAGTTAAAAAAAAAGGGGATTGAGTGTCTACTTGATTTATTTATATTAATTAATCAGCGATATATATATGCATGCATTAACAGAGAATGTGCGAGTATCGGTATTGATTGATTGATTGATTTTATTTAAGCATCCGCGCGAAAAAAAATTCGATTCTCCCTTTTACCAAAATCATCTCACTAGCAGCAACAGCTACTTTCTCATACAAGCGTGCGCTGAAGCAATAGTCTGTAGTGTACTCTCTTCTTCTAGAGTTGGAGTAGCATCAAACACCACCAACAAAATCGGGATAAAAAGATCATATTGTCATCATAATTTCAATCAATCAGTAACAAAAAATTCACCAACAGCAGGAAGCAGGACATTATTGTTGTCATTATCATCGTCATCATCATCATCGTGTCATTCATTGTCTTGGTCGTCTGCTTGGCCTGGTAAGTTCAGGGCATTGTTATTACTTATTACACTTTATATATATATGTATATATATATACATACATTATTATCGTTGTTGTTTATATTTTGAAATAATATATAAGAGGAGAAAACCTTACCTCAACATCCAAAAACTATCACTGTTTGCTTGTTTCCTTTACTTGTTTCCTTTACTTGTTTCATAGAAAGAGATTTTCCCACCCACCATATTATTGATTTTTTCAATCGATTAATTAATTAATTAATATCACAATCGGTCAAACAAAAGCGTTTGATTCCATATACCTAACACATACGCATCATATGCACTATTAAACAGATTATTTTTTTGACATGTTTCTTTTAGAAAGGTTGTACTCGTTCTTAAAATATCCGGTAGCTGCAACATATACCGACACCACCACCACCAATAGCGTCAACTACCACCAGAACACAAACAAAAACACAAACACCAATACCACCACTGTCAACAAGTTTGATACTACTCGACAAGAAAAACTCAATAATAGTTACCATCAAAGAAGAGATTCTACGAGGAATAAACCAACAACATTTAGACTCATTCGTGCACACTATATTATTCCACCTAAAGCCACTAATAATTCTGTCGGAGTATCTAATAACACCAACAAAGACAAGGGGGTCATCTTGCGACAACAGGTTGAAAATTTGAAAATACAAGAACCTTTGCAATCTAACATTCTCGAAAAATCTCCCCTACTAATTTCGACATCCGAGAATTCTACCACTAACTCTATTGACACTTTGACCGAAGAAGTCTTGCTCGATAACTCTGAGACCTCTATTTCTAAAGGCGAAAACGAGAGCGACACCATTAGTACCGTCGCCAATCACATCATCACTGATAGTGAAAGTCTATCTATTGATATTAATAAAAATCATATTCAAATTGAGACTTTAGACACTTTTAAAGAGGAAGAAAAACAGCAAGAATCAGAAGAAGAAGCGGAACCAAACCCGTCAGTAAAAGATAAAAACTATAATAAAAACTATAATAATACAGAAGAATGGTCTTTAAAGATACACAACGACCAGAACAAAAGACTTATTCCCCTTATTACTACCCCAACTTCTCACGATATGAATATCCAACAAAAGTCGGAGGAGATAATGAACAATACACCGAACATAATTGGTCATTCCCAAACTGGGATGACGAAATCGACGAATTCACACCACCAATCCGAGATCATTACCGAAACTCTCACGGTACTCGGGGTACTGGAAAAGACTATCGCCCCGACAACGACCGACAACCAGAACAAGATTATTTCAATCAAAATAACTCCTCCTCCTCCTCAAACGAATCTACTCCAACAGAAGACAACGACGATTCGACAATTCAATCTGAAACCGAGGAGGAGCAAAAAAATGACGAACAAGGACTTGTTCTTTGCGAAGAATTATCCGATGGAATCGACTCGTGTCGTCGAGATCAAAAATCCGATTATGATCGATTCCGTGACCACTTATCGTCGTTATCACTTGAACTTCGTGCGCTCCAACAAGAAATTGAAGCAGCCGAGGCCGCGTGTTTAAATCATAATTGGAATGCTAATGAATCAAGTGAAATAATAACTGATTCAGAGTCATCAATTATCGTTGGGTCACCTGTGCCTTCGGTGTCAGCATTTGGAACTGCTAATAGTCTATCACCAATAAATATTGTAGTCTCTCTTACACCTAATAATAATTATAATGATAATAATGATAATAATAATAATAATAATAATAGTAGTAATAATAATAATAGTAGTAGACGTTTAATTGCTTCTTCTACAACACCATCTGCAATAGCAATGGCAAGAAATTCACAAAAATCCGCTGCATCGTCTCCTCCACGAGACAATGAATTTTCACCCTCAACATCACCAGAACCCTATTTTTCGTTTCATGGCAGACCTAATAATAATACAACCACCACTAGTCTAGATACGCGTTGCTCAATACCGGAAGATACTTGGACATCGGATTGTATTCGCGAAATACCATGTTAAATTCAATACTTGGAATGATTGAGTGAATGAATTCTGGGCGTACGGACAATGTCACAAAAAATAATGATCATATTTCTCTATGTTTTTATAATCCTTCAGCTTTCTAGTTCAATTAGAGCTGGCAAAGATATGAGTTGCTTTTTTACCCAAAACATTGTCAATTATTGATTTAATTGACAGTTGCATTTTTATTATAGATTCTTATTGTTATTATTATTATGATGATGATTATTATTATTATTATTATTTATTCTTTCATCCTTCCTTCCTTTTTGTCAGTTTGTGTAGATTCTTTTGCTTGTTTATTATTATTATTATTTTGGATATCGATTATTCATTTATAATAATCCTGAGCAGGCTCATTGGGAGGACATAGAATTCTCTTGTACATGTAGCATGATTTTATACTTTAGTTAATTGACATTTTTTTCTAATTTCCTATTTTTTAGTGTTCTTTTTTGTATATATCTCATTTTCATTATTCATCAAAGCATCATCAGTTCTGTTCTAATTATTCTTTATCCCAAAATCGTTTCACTCGTATATATTATTCTACTTTTTCGTAGTACATAAGTCCATTTATCTTCGTGTATAAACTGTTCATCCATTATATAGGCTGTTCGAAACATTTGTTCTGTAAATAATAAATTTCATTTTCTAAAGATTCAAGTTAATTATTATTGTGATCAATTGATTAAATTGCCAAACGAATCAATGAATTGCTGTATATCACGTGAAACTAGATATATCGATATTCAACAAATGTTGAGACTTTGGCTGTTGCTCATTCTTATTGGCAAAAGTAAAGATGTCACAGCCTTCTGCTTCGAACAAAAATGATCACAAAGAAAGTGAAATGACAAGCAAAGACTATTATTTTGACTCATATGCTCATTTTGGTACGTATTTTTTCCAGAAAGGGACTGGTTGAATTAACCGATTAATCAGATTTATTTTACATTTTATTTCAAGGCATACATGAGGAAATGTTAAAGGACGACGTACGAACCCTTTCATATCGCAATTCCATCTATCAGAACCGTCACCTTTTTAAAGATAAGATAGTTTTAGATGTTGGATGCGGTACTGGGATTCTATCAATGTTCGCCGCGAAAGCGGGGGCAGAACACGTGTATGGGGTGAGTTTATTAGTAAGGTTAATAATGTCTAATTCATCTTATTTGCCATTGACATTGTGTTTACTTTTATTGTCGTCTTACTTAGATTGACATGTCGAATATTATCGATCAAGCTCGTCAGATCGTTAAGGATAACAGATTAGACGACAGTAGATATTTTGTGTACCGTAACCTTTGAATTTCCCGAACTCTCACGACATCAACCCTACATAAAGTCATTTATTGTTGATTATATATCTATTTGCCTCCAGAGATCACGCTCATAAAAGGCAAAATGGAAGAAGTTGAGCTGCCGGTCCAACAGGTTGACATCATCATCTCCGAATGGATGGGCTACTTTTTGTTGTATGAATCGATGTTGGATACGGTTTTGGTTGCCCGGGATAAATACTTGGTGGGTTGAACAATGTAAAAATATGCTTTTTATTTGGATTTATTTGATGATCTGTTAGTAATCCATAGTTATATATTTTTTTCCCTTAGAAACCTGGTGGTCTTATATTTCCCGATAAAGCAACAATATATCTCTCCGCTATCGAAGACGGTGAATATAAAGACGAAAAAATAGGATGTAAGATAATAAATAATTATCTACTGAATATTTACTGATTCATTATATTAGAAATCTTAATTGCTATGTACTATTGTTCATATTTTATTTTTATCAAGTTTGGGATAATGTATATGGATTTGATTTTAGCTCGATCAAGTCTGTTGCACTTCGAGAGCCTTTAGTGGATACTGTTGATTATAAGGCTGTAGTCACAGCACCATACGCTGTAAAGGTATTATTGTCATTACACTAGGGAATGTCATGATTTTTTGCCATTGCTGCTACTTGTTTCTTAAAAGTTACTGTGATTCCCTTTTTGAAAAAAAAAAATAGGAAATCGATATCCATACTGTTCAAAAATCGGATCTTATCTTCACAGCTCCGTTCAAGTTAACAGCTACGCGAGATGATTATATTCATGCTTTTATCGCTTGGTTTGATATTGCTTTTACAGCATGTCATAAACCAATTCAATTTAGCACAGGCAAGAAGACCTTTGATTATCATCTTTTGGCGCGAATTCGATTTTAATTTGATTTGTATATATCGATTATGATAGGTCCACATGCTAAATACACACATTGGAAACAAACTGTCTTCTATACCAATGATCCTATCACCATAAAGAATGGCGAGTCAATCACCGGCACGCTGACTTGTTCCCCTAATAAAAAGAATAATAGGGATTTGGATATTGAAATTTCGTATGAATTTTATGGTGAAAATGGATCAGTGTCTGAAGTGTGTAAATACAAAATGTGAGTAAAGAATTTATTGTTATTAAATATGAATAATGCTTATCCATTAATGATGTTTATCTTTATTTTTCCCTTTCTTTGATGATGATGGATCTTGTGCCCAGGAATTAGGTATTAGATGGTATAATGTTATTTTTGTGTAGCAAAGGATTATGAACATAGACGATGGCTCTTTCTGTATTGATTTTGATACACAATAAATTAATTATTAACATTGTCATTAATAATAATACTATTTAATAATTATTTCATGTCGAGAATTCATTGTAATTATTGCTTCTAAATCAAGATCATACGACAATGGATCTTATTTGAAAATGGTATTTTAATAAATATTCATGTATAAACCGCACGTACCTTTAATCATCGGAGAAAATGATAACAGACTTGACTGTTTAACTAGAAAAAGGGGGGGGGACGCCATGGAAATAAGAGTGACGAATTTTGGCGATATATAAATAATTATCATTTTGTCTATATAAATGCATCTTCTCTATTAATACAAACTAAATGAAAAAGGAAATAATAATAAACCATTGTCTTTTATGGACGGCTTACGTATACAAAAATATGATACATAACAGTTTTTTTAAAAAAAATACATAGGGAAAAGCTTCGTGTATGTATAATATATTACAAATATATGGGAAATCGTGATGGACGGATGATAGATAGCTAATGTGTGTGTTACGTGTGTAGAAATATTACATATTCCCATTAACCAGAAAAATCTTCATTATAAACATCTAATTATATCGAATCTCGCTGTGTAAACAGATGAGATGATAATAATAATAATAATAATAATAATAATAATAATAATAATAATAATAATAATAATAATAATAATAATAATAA
>CAJVPL010002030.1:0-10641 GCA_910591945.1 Ambispora gerdemannii
GATATAATCTTTATCCAATAAGATATGAGATATTTATAATCCAATAAAATATTATGATGAAAGGTCATTATACAACAATATATGGAATCATTGGGTAGGTATGAATTTTTTTATTTGAGATTAATTGTTGCTGTGATTTTTTATTTGTTTGATATTTACTTTAATCTCAATTCTTTAGATAATAATAACCAATGAAAATTTGGTATATATAATTATTTGAGCGCTTTCATTCAGAATCATGTAATATTATAGTAAAAGAACAATTTGTAATATGAAGAAGCAAATCTTTTATAATAAAATATGCTTCTCGCCAAGTGACATAATTAATTTAAATATCATTAGCCTAATGTTATGATTCATCAGTTGTAATCACGTGATATTCACTTTAGATATCGGATCAGAATCACATGATCCGTGATTATTACATGTGGGGGATCACTATGAAAAACGAATTATGGTGAATATTTATTATAATAAACTATGAATAACAATTATACTCATAAATTTACATAGTATATAGCAATATAAATATTATTGCAGAATTAATTTAAGTTATATATTTATCATTATTTTCAAAATTCAAAATATAGCTCTTTTATTATAAGAAATTATTGATAATTCTGGCCAAATGATCTCATAATCTGCACAATTTTGGCCAAAATTTTCACCATAATCCGTTTTTCATCATGATCTCCCACATTACATATTTTATGCAGGCTGGAACATAATCGAACCTGTGATATAAACATCGGTTAATTAACAAAATACATAAATGGTACGTAGCTCTGTAAAATCGAATTGTGAAGTCGTCAAGCATTTTTGGAGCAAAGGATCCGACATAGCTAAGAAAACTGGAGTTCCTCTTCGTTCTTGTGAACGGTATGTGTCTATTCTTCGTAAACAGGACGATTCGTCGTCTTGGTCGTCCGCGTAAAACACCAAAAAAATTCGCCAAATCGGGAAAATTTTAAAATCGAATCATTTCAACTGAAATAAAAGCGCGACTCGTAGAAACTCACTCGGGTTGAAATCGGTGACCGAACTGTCCGTGACGAGTTTTCCAGGCTCGGTTATATTCCGATGTTGCCAAGTCCTTACTAACCGCGCGCTAAAGAGAATCGACTTCAATTGTCGCATGACCACGTCGATTACAACTGGAATAAGGTCATATTTTCCGATGAGACAACTTTGCAGTTGTCTCGAAACGCCTGTCGCGCATGGTCTCGTTCCGGTAAACCGATTGCACCAATGACAAAACACTCGTTTCATGCATACTTTTACGCAAAACAATCGTCAACTTTATCGTCAAATCCTCAATGAACACCTATATGAAAATGCAACTAACATGTTTGGACGTTGGCGGTGGTTATTCCAGCGCGATAAAGATCCCAAACACCTCAGGTGACATCCAAAACGGTCTCGAAACACGACTTCCGAATCTCACTCTATAGAGAATGTTTAAGTGTACTTAATAGCATTCATAGCATGTTGAATAAATAACTGTTATTTGTAATAACCACATTTTAATTGGCTAATTAGGACCTGAGTTAGTAAGATTCTGAAGTTGTTAAATGTAACAGTCGTAACAATTAGATTGATCCACATTTATTATAAAAAATAAAAAATATTTTTTTGTGTCAGAATAGACTATCGAGTCTTCATATATAGAGTATCAGTTGCATCGATTGACTGCACATGCAAGGATTTGGCTAAAGCGTGAGGACTTAAATCACACTGGTTCTTGGTAGGTTTTGTTAGTTAAACGTCTTGGAAGGAAAAGAATTCTACAGAAACGGGAGTCGGACAACATGGCGTCGCAACTGCAACCGTCTGTGCTAAATTTAATTTGGAGTGCATTGTTTATATGGAAAGTGAAGACGTTTGTCGGCAAGCTTTAAATATTTTTCGAATGAGATTATTGGGTGCCACTGTAGTTTCTGTTGATTCAGGTTTGAGATTAATTAATCTGATTGTTCCGAGTAGTATGCGATCAAATGTCAAAGAAAGCTGATAAATTACCAATTTAATAATTGCATGCGTTGGAGGCTATTGATTATTTACTCCCTTTGTGAACGATAAATATGTTAAAATAGTTGGGGGAAGCGGGCGGTAAGGTAATCAATCATTCCTATGATCAGTATTACAATCATTAAATTATTTGTATTTTTAGGTGTGATTACAAATAAACATTCAGTGATCCTGGGGCTCGGGGTGTTACATATATTCTAAAGGTCAAATTTTAGAGACACATTGTATTAGTGTTGGTTTAGATTATCCGGGGGTTGGACCAGAGCATGCATGTTTGAAAGATATTGGTCGTGCTGACTATGTCATGGTCACAGATGCTCAGGCTTTAAATGGATTCCGAAAAATGTCATAATTAGAAGGAATCATTCTGGGTAAGAGATAATTGATAATCGATTAATATTGAAAGTTGCTAAGTCTTTTTGAATATACAACCATCGAACTTGCAAAAACAATGAAATCCGATCAAGACATTTTGTTAAATTTTAGTGGAAGAGGTCTTACAATATAAATAATTGTTGTGAGGAAGTGTCTGATTGTCAAATACCTAAACAATCTTTCACGTGTAATTGCATATTAGCTAATTTTTTTTTGATTAATAATGGGTCTCAACACTGAATCAACTGCCCAAAACTCGAGGCCACTTTATCAAATTAACAGTGAAATCAAAAAATACGAACCAAAGCAGAACGGAAGAGTGAAACGATTTCTCAAGATAGTTATTTATAGTTAATCTATTATTTTTCAACAAGTCATACCAATTAATTGATTTTATTTATGATGCTTGCTTGTGTAACCAATATCTTGATGATTTCACGCGATCGCGTTATATATGAAGGTGACTGTTTTCTTGCAATACTTTCTAAACAATTACGATGAATTAAATGCGATTATAAGATTCGCTTTTTACTTAAATACTGAAACAAATGACGTTAAATATTCTTTAAGTTTCATCGTTGTTAATTCATATGAAGAAGAAAAAAGTCCCAAGGAAATTAGAGTCAAGTAATACTTTCATTTGTATACTTATTAATAATCCAAATGAGATATATACCGCCTCCATATATGTATGTATACTTTTGAATTGATATTGAACGGTTACTTAGTAAGAACCAGATACTGGTTGGTGAAAAAGAAATGTTAAAAATACAGCTCGCTTGTTTATTGTTACTAATATACTAATTGATTATTACAGGAGTTATTGAGAAAAGTATGGAGTTATATAGATGCATATGAAGTTGCGGAGAAATCCATAGGAGGATTAAGCGATGAAACCGAGAAATTAGAGGAAGACGAGGATGATGGCTGAACAGCAATCTCAACAACAACACCGACACCACCATCATCTTCTAATATTGATCAGTATGATAAAGGTGAATTTGAAGACATCATTGACAGCATATCACAGATAATTGAGATAAATAGTGTTGACAATGATGATGATGATGGATGTTGCCAATAATACATCACAGAAAGTACTACAATCGAAGATAATGCGGCGCAATGATGGTAATAATTATCTTCGTCCTAGGGAACGCCAAAATTATGAGTCGCGTGGTCATTTACCAAAAAGAGTGTGTGGAGGACGTGGACGAAGTAATTCTACGAACAACGATAGAAGTAATAACTCAGCACCACAGAAACACGGACACCCTCCTAAAAATTTTACAGTGCAAGACACCTTAAACCAGCAAATTTTACTAGTAAAATTGGCACTTTAGAACAATTCAACTTCGTTAAAATTTAACCAATTAACAAACAGTTTTTTAACTTTATTTTATTTATTTTTTTACAATAAAAATTGTTTTCTAACTGCATTAATTTTTTGTGTGAAAATTTGCTGGTTTAAGATGTCTTGCACTGTACATGATAATAATCAGCTGCCGAAAAAACGAGAACGATCTCAAAAAAATCTCGACATGACTAAAATATAAAGCCAAAAAACAACGTTCTCGTCTAGCTCTGGAGAGGCGGACAGCGCAAGGAGCTGAGGATCTTCCAGGTTTGGATGAATGAACAGCGCAAGGAGGTGAGAGTCCTACAGGTTTGGATGAATGGACAGCGAGAGAAGATAAGAAATTATTAGAATTGGTACAGTACCATTATTAGAGGTTTGGCTATATCTCCGTGGAGTGACATTGCTTATGACATCAAAGCTCCTGATGCCACAGGGTTTTCTCGCTGGAGAGTTTTGAAAGGTGTTTAGTCGCATCATCTATAGTATTAGATTTCTTATATCACATGCCTTAATATAATTTTTAAATATCAACATAGCGCTTGTTTTTCTTGAAGATCAAGATTTAATTTGATTCTTTCATTCAAAAAGTTGGAGCTTTATAACATTAGTGCTTGGAATATCAGAGTTTTGAACGTCATTCATGCTCAGAGTGCCAGTGTTCGCGTACCAATAATTTGAATACTATATTTAGCGAAAGGTTTACTAAATCGAAAAACTACCAACTAAAAGATCGTGTAAACGCAGATATAGGACGGGATCGTTGACGCGGAATTAACCAATGGATTAAAAAACCCTGCAACCCTAAAATGAGTAACTAATACGCGTAGGAAAATTGATTTATTGAATATCACGCATTTTCTATAAATTTTAAACGTATAAATTTTATAAACGTAAGGTTATTTATATGTTCAACGTTCAAAATAGATTCGGCAATATATATTCTTGCTTATTTCTTCATTCTACACGATATTCCCATAGAATCAATGGGCCGTTTGACGAAGCTTCAGGATAAAAAAAATAGCAGCAGTATAAATTTATCATCACCATCGTGTCAGGATCACGTGATCGACACTCTTGCCGAGGCTAGGGTATTACATATTTCGCGCGATACGCGTGGTTACTGTACTTTGTAGATCTTTGTGATTCGACATTATTTCGAATATCCATGGTGTTAAAGTTTTTAAACCTCAGTGTTCACGTATGTTTCTTCTTCGGATTGGTTCCTCCAACCCCAAGCAACGACCACAAAAGTTTTTTCTTATCAGCTGTAGACGAACCACCAATCTTGCTAATAATATCAGAAAATTTGGGGGAATCTCAGGTATCTCTAAAGCACTGGTGTCATTGGGTCTGGCTTCTCGAAGAAGCGTTTCTATTAATAAATCTTGCGTGGTTACATCATATCCTATTTTTGTTTCTCTAGATGATACACGATCGGGGAGTGCTCGATCACTCGTTTTCCAAATAATAGATCTTGCCGGAAGTGCATAACCCCCGAGTCGCGAATTGGATTCGATGCTAGAAAAGTAATATCCATCAAGCTTAGTATGATGAAGCAAAGCTTCGGCGTAAGTCGGCATGTGGATTAGTTTACCATTGCATCGAAAGGCGATGACTCTCTATTTTTTAATCCCACTATTAACATATTTATTCGAAGTATTCATATTTTTGTGGAACGAATGAATTACAAGTCAAAGCACTGAGCCACCAACCCATGCCTCGGAAATAAAGGTGATTATGCGTCTGCTGCACCACAACTTGCTGAAGCAAACTCGTGACAAATAACTTGAGCAATTCCCTTATCGACACAAAAACAATACGACGAAAAAATATTTGACTAATACTAGATTTGGCACAATAATGCGATAATACTCCTCTCTCAAAAATAAAAAATAAATATACCTTAGACGGATCAAAGGCAATATCAAATTCGGCAGATGGGGTTACTATTAGCGGTATCTTCTGGTTCGCGAGATACCTCAATGTGCTCCTGTTCTCACTTTAGCTTTTTATTTTTATTATAACAGAGGGCGTCGTGACAGTTTCTTTTTTGCTGGTGACTCCTGCGACACGACGACTTCTTTTCGTTTACTACTAGACATGTTCATTGTGGGCTTGGCCTGCGACAAAGTAATGGTCCGTTAAACAACTTGAAATACATGCATGATCTAAATCGATTTGCTTGTCATCGTGTGCTTTTTACGTGATATTGGACAAAATAAAGTATCACATCTTCCGATTATTTACCTCTATGAATGCTCAATTACTATGTAAGGGCAATGTTTGGTTAGCAATTCCAAATACGTACGAAGAAATGAATTAGGAAACTTATTGTTATGCATCGTGGCTTTCACACCAGAAATATATTAATACAACTCAAATTGCTGATTTTGGACTAGCAGACATAAAAAATCTGATCGTTATGAGTCCAGAGGTACTAAATACTGAAGGCCATAGTTTTGGGATGAGTGAACGACCATGTGATGAACGAAGCCACAATATATACGACCGAAGATACTAAATAATGTTCACGGTTTATTATTGACAAAGGTTGTGACCTTATTCCGTAAAACAGACCAACACATGAATTAAAGAGTATCTTGGGTTATGGGGACAAAAATTAAACGAACTTGATGAGGAGGTGAAATTACAAACAACAAAATTAATTTCAATTTCAACTAATACAGGTAAATTCTACATGTAGTTCAAAATCTGAATTACGTTATATTTGTTTGTTTAAGATACGCGTGGAAACAATCAGCGTCCTATTGTGATTATTCTTTTATTGTTATCGTGATTATATTTGTTTGTTTGTTTGTTTGTTTAGGATACGTATGGAAACAATCAGCGTCCCAAACTTTGACTACATCCTCATTCTCCCAGCTGTACAACGATGACTACAAAAAAGTCTCCAATATTGATTTCGGTGGTAGGTGAATTGAAGTGTAACTGTAACTGTCTGCGACTAGTTGTTCAGTCATTGATATCACTAGTTCGTCAAGAGAAAGATATTTTGACGAGTGGTCACAATTATGTGTACTGGCGGTATTCGAACTCGTTTTGCCTTCAACGTCCGTCACGCACCCCAACTCAGTTATAAAACGAAACTGGACTATTTTCTTAAGCGAACGAAGATTACCCCGTGCAGATAGTATTAATCGGACCTTCTCCATTCGAGAAATATGTGCGGTGATTATACTCGATGCATTCTGTGATCTATTATTTTGTGAATATATAGCGTGTTTAAGTTTCATCCATTTTAATCGAAGATGTCAGCGTATGTCTCTCCTTATAACCGGCTCTTTCACTCCCAACCAGCGATCGAAAGCGACCCACAATCGTTTATTTAAATTATCAGTTTGGAGTTTTGCTTCGTCATCACGATCTATAATAATTATTTCATCATCGACCAGTTTAAGAAAATTGGGTGGGTATTAGATATCTCATTATTATTAACCTAACCTCTCGAATTAATGTTTCGATTAATAAATCTTTCGTTGGGATATCCCCCCCGGAATTTTGATGCTATGTGATCCGACGAAAAAAGGGGATTGTTCTTCCACTCTTTTTCGATATAATGGATTTTATCGCGTGTACATAGTCCTCGGGTCGCAAACTGAGTCCTATGTTAATGTACGGTGCACGGACAAAGTCGAATAAAATCGATATTAAAAAGATTAGAATTATGTTTTATGCGAACCAAACCAATAATTCTCTTGATCATGCGCTTTCTACAACACAACATACGAAGTCAAAAGCCCTAGATGCAGAGCAAACAATTTTTTGCGTAACTAAGTATACCTGTAACAAGTAACTAGGTAGTCGATCTATCAATGCAAAAGAACCCTATACACATCAATACTATAAAAAATTCGAAATAATATATACCCGGTTCGAGTCGAGCACATTACACTCTGACGATATTGCCACAGTTGATGGTGCGGAGCATTGCGCCTCCGTTTTTTGTTATTGCGGGCTCGGGCGTGTCGTGACAACTTTGACGAATTTGCGAGTGATCCTCCCAGCGATACGACAGTGTCCACATTCCGTTTATTAGTAGACGCTTGCATTATAGTCGTTTGTCGCTTCAAAAAAGAGAATAGAGAAAAATGCAAATCGGGGTAAAAAACGTTGATGATGATCGGGTATCAATTTATTTATAGTTTCATTAGTAAAATTTATAATTAAAGATTTTTATGTATGCAAAACTGACGTGTGATCTTCTTCCTTCATTTCAGAAACATTTCAGAAAGACTAGTTTGTACAAAAGTAAGCGTTTTTGTCAAGAATTGGTCGGATTTGTGCTTTCTTTTGCTTAAAATCATTCGGCGCATATGTCGTTTCTGTTTTAAAAAATTTGGCATTATTTTACTTTGACCGTCAACTACTCATTCAATTTTGGGCACGGGAGGATCTAACTATGTACTTTTCGTGATAAGTTGCGAAAATAATGACAAATTAGTTTGTTCACAAACATCCCATAAAGAACTGTTGGCGGTCGCGTATTATGAAACAATTCGAAGATATAAGTTATCAAAAATTATCTTGAAGGTATAAAGCGAAAAACGGAACTTAATTTGAAAGTTGAGTTAAATTAAACCTAATTTGATAATATTACAAATTGAAATGAAAAGTTCAAAGTTAACATAATGAGCGATTACTATTTAAAATAGATCATTAATTGTGCACTCGAACAAACGAAGAGACTTGCATAATTCGTTGTGAAACTTGAGAACTTATTCGTCATATAAATGCTACGTAAAATAAAGATCAGTGGGGAAGCATAAAGCTGAGTCAAATTTTTTTCATGTATCGGTATGTATTAAGATAATTTGATAATGCTAATTTATCAAAATAGATTACATATATATATATATCGATATATATACAGTATATTAGTTCCAATTATGGAAAAGATATTTATGGTTATGCACGAGCAGATTTAGTGAGCAGAGTCATGATAAATATCTTATACACGACATCGATGGCTGTACAAAACATACAGGTGTGTGTAAAGAACGTCGATCTAGAGATTTACTGTGTGTAAACATTTGCCGCCAAAAAAAATTGCCACCTTCACATTCAATTGTGGAGTAGTCAAACGACAATGATGTAATAATTAGGGGTTTGAAGAATAAAAAGACCTGTGAACGTTTTCACGACTGAGCTTGAACTTCTAACAAAAAAGAAGTCTCAATTATCACTTGAATCAGTGGCAAAAAACCTATACCCAATTTTCTCAAAAGATGCTGATCTTTCTTTTTTTTTAATTCAGAGTACTATCATGGAACAAAGTTTTCGGAAGCAATAACACGCAAGAACTAGTCAGTATAAAAGCATCAGATATTGATACTTGGATCAGAAGTGCCATTTACTCTAATTTCAAACATATACGCAAGGAGTTAGAATGGGGTATGTAAATATGCACATTAATGATAATACATGTATAATTAATCAACTATAGTTAAATTATTTTATGGACTTTAGGCATGGTTTTATGCATTTTGCGGATATTCAACTAAAGGTTAATTCTTTAACATACGTAGTACGAAATCATTGTTATGTCGGTGCAGATGGAAAAATATATAAATTTGGTCCAGAAATACCAAGAAAAAATGTATTTATCATTATTGTTATTCTTCATCATCATTCATTATCATATTATAATTACAACACAGTTGTCATCTTCAGCGTTAGCGTTACCGTCATCGTCATCAGCATTAAAGATCCGAATCGATCATTTTTTGCTGATCATTCATATCCAAGTCAATCGATTGGAACTAAGGATGATCCATCATTTAATCACAAATCGGATCATTCGGATGACCCGTCGATTCAGTTAATTGCAAATCGGATCATTCAGATTCCGTCGTCTCCAAGTGCGTGTAGTATACAGTATTCGATCCAAGGTATTAAACTCTTCGGATGATTATAATCAGTCGGTCAAATCCGGATTAGATCGATTACGGATTGAACGATTCGGACCACTAGTTATTAATTGTTTATTTGTTGATCGTTTATAATAAACGATCAACAAATAAATAACGTGTTATGTTTATACTGATATTAGCACAACTATGTAATATTATGTAATATGCAATACGTAACGTGTTATTACACGTACTGATATTACAGTACGTATAATAACACAGAAAACACGTTATGTATTGCGTACTGTAATATCAGAACGTGTAATACACATTATTAATTTACGTATTACATAATTGTGCTAATGTCAGTATAAACATGACGCGTGTTATTAATTGTTTATTAATCGATCGTTACAAAATATATATATAAGGACTGGGAGTGGGTTGTCTTTTTTTTACAATTGCTTTTGATTATTACTCTTTCGTCTTACTTTCCTTTCTACTTTTCTTTATTATTTTGTCTGTCCTCCGTTACTTTTGTCTATTTTGTTTTTATACTTTCACTTTTGCCGATTATTTGTCCTTTATCTATTTCGTCTTTATACTCTTGTCTACTTCCACTTTGTCTACTTTCACTTTCCACTTTTGCCTACTTTCACTTTCCACTTTTGCCTACTTTCACCTTTCACTTTTACCTACTTTCACTTTCCACTTTCACCTTTCACTTTTGCCTGGATTTGAAAACAATTATGTAGAATAGTCCCCGCCACTTGGGACTATATGAGAATGTTGTGGCCGCTCGTGGGGCAGGTCCGAGTGTAAATGATCTGTTCTTGATGATTCGTTTCTGATCAAACGTTTCATTGGGCGATGTCGCTTTATCCGTTTATTTGGTCAGATTCTTTATGATCGTTTTGGAGGTCATACATATATTACCTGTAGCCCTAATTCGTGATTATTGAATTTAAACGGAATAGTCCCCGCCACTTGTGGACTATATGAGAATGT
>CAJVPL010002031.1:0-10641 GCA_910591945.1 Ambispora gerdemannii
ACAATTCAAGCTACTTAACATCTTCATAA
Source organism: Ambispora gerdemannii (assembly GCA_910591945.1). NCBI lineage: Eukaryota > Fungi > Glomeromycota > Glomeromycetes > Archaeosporales > Ambisporaceae > Ambispora > Ambispora gerdemannii. The sequence continues at coordinate 30 of CAJVPL010002031.1, forward strand.
CTTCCAAGTTAACATCTACAGTATTCTCTTGTTGCAAATACTTTATTACCTTCCCTAATCCCTCTAAAGCATCTGTTATTGTTATCGGTATACTCAATTCTTTGTGATTTTCAGGTTCTTGAGCCTCTTCACCAGTCACAAATTTGACAATTTCCTCATCTGTCATCTGTTCCTCACTTGCTACTTGATTATCGATTTGAATATACTCCATGACCGACAGAGGATCAGAAACTTGAGGCATTTGAAAAATAAGATTTGCGAGTTCACTCTCAGTTTCAGTATGATCCACGGTAAAATCTACGAATTCGTAATTATTATCATTATTGTCAACAGGAAGTATACCAGCACGTTGCTAGCTATTACGAATTGTAGTCTCAGTTACAGAATTCCAAGCAGCGGCGGAAAATTCAATTGCATTTTGAATAGTAAGAGGGCTAGGCATCGGGTTCTCAGGTGTAAGAGCGTCATAGGCTTCAATTCGATCTTGGCATAGAAGTCTTCGATAATTAGCCTAATATTGAAGCAACCAATTAATAATTGCGAATGAATAAAGATAACAAGTCATAAATACCTTTAAGCTATAAATGATCCCTTGGTCAATCAGTTGTAAGTAAGATGTCGTATTTGGAGGAAGGAAATGAGTTTGAATATTTGAATGAGTATTCAAATTTTCTACGTCATGGCTTTTTGCATTATCTATTAAAAGAAGAATATGTCGGTTTGCTCGGCGCATTTTGGTGTTAAGTCGGTCGAGATAGTGACTAAAAATGGTTCTTTGCATCCATGCCTTATTATTCCAATAATACCAAACTGGAAGTGTATTTTTGTCGATTCCCCGAAGTGCAACCAGCATCTTGAATTTATGAATGAATAATAAAGGTAATTTTTCTCCCGTTGCGCTGCATGTCACCATAATACTAACACGATCCTTTGGCATTTTCTTTCTGGCAACTGGTTTATGAGCGAGAGTTTTGCATGGTTCAAGCTTCCAAAAAAGAGCGGTTTCATCACAATTGAAAATATTTTCCAATGGATATCCACGGAGAACATCTTGTAATTCGGTCCGAAATCGTGGAATATCTTTAATTGGTGCACTTCCTGATTCTCCTCGTTGCTTGTACGTACTAAGATTATTTCGTTTTTTGAATTTGGTGAGCCATCTGTCTGAAGCAGTAAAGTTTTCAACTCCGAGTCTTTCAGCAAACCACTTAGCTTTCTCTTGAACTAAGATTTCTTGGATAGTGAATTCCCGAGCAATAGCTTGATCAACCCAGATTAACATTGCTTCTTCAATTTCTGGATAGTTGCTTTTCCGATCATGCTTGAATTTGGCAGCTGTTGATTCTGCTTCAAGACTTAACCAATATCGAGACCTTTTAAGAATTTTAGAGACAGCTTGTTCACTGATCCCAAAGTCTTTTGCCAGTTCTCGGCCCTTGATCGAAGGAAAGTCCCATTTTTTTTCGCATAGTTGTTTTTTTCTACAAAATTAAAAACTTCAAGCTTTAATAGCTTTTTCGTATTAATTATTATTCTTCACTTAATATAATAATTACTCCCTAAAATTTATCGTTAATATATCATTAATATATCGTTAATATAATAACCCCCCTTTTTCTCTTATTAAAATAATAATTCCCCCTTATTATTAAATACTTTTTTCTAAATATTATCATTAAATTATTACATACTCTGCTCCAGTTAAGGCTGTGCGCTTATTAAAGCTGTCTCCACTATTAGGTTCTGTTGACTCTCTCTCTCTCTCCATTCTTGACGTGGTAAAAAAAAGATCTACCGAAAAAAAATTCTGACATGTAGTACTTTTTGATTCCACTATATCGAACTTTATTCTACAATAGGTATTGTGGACTACACAATAAAATATACACTATAAAGAACGGCATTGCTATATACTAATTTGTAGATTTCTCTACTCTAAATTTATCGAATAGTTTAAATATAAAATATACTATAGAGAACTAATTTAATTAGATAAAAAAAAAATCTTAAATTTTCTTCACAATAGACGAAATCCACTATAACGAGGCTACACTATAAGGAGAGTCACTGTGTACTTTGTTTAAAAAAATTTTTGAATAAAATAAATTAATTTATAAATTTAAATTAAATAAATATAACTTTATTTTAATATATTATTAATAATCTAGTATTTTCAAAATTAATATTAATTTTATTTAAATTAATTCAATTATATGTATAATTTTAATTAAAAAAACTATAATAATTAATATATTTATTGATGATTGCAAATCTAATTATTTTTAATTTTTTGAATACATATGCTATATAAATCTAAAGTCATTAAATATTTATATTTATAAAATGTATAGACTTCTTTACTAAGAAGTAAATACAAAATTTAATTTGTGAATATAATAGAATAGATCTTTTCTAAGCATATTTATGAATTAAATTTTGTATTTACTTCTTAGTAAAAAAAACTTATATATTTTATAATATATAAATATTTGATAATTTTAAATTTTATGTATTATATATATTAAAGTTTTATAAAATGTAATCAAAATAATAATACTATTTAAATATATTTTTTATTTGTTATAAAATTATTTAACTAAAAATTTTATATTAAAAATTATATAAATTAATTAATAAGTAAAATATAATAAGTAAAAACTAAAAATTTATATATATTATATAATTATTAGAGAGAGAAATCTCAAAAATCTCATCTTTTATATAATCAAAAATAATTAATCAATTAAATATAATTAGCCAATTAAATATAATAAAAAACTTATCTAAAAAAAGAAAAAGAAACTTTCTCTATAAATTAATACTATATAATATATATCATTTCTTATTGTTTTAGCATTTTATTTATATTTAAATTTGAATTAACATAAAAAATACTTTATATTTTAATTTTTTGAGAATATATTAGTTTACTTAGAAATATATCAAAAAATTTTTTCAATTAAAAAAATTTTCTTTTACAAAAAACTACAAGTTATTACTTTTGTTATTAAAACAATTATCAAACATCAAATTAAATACCATTTCAATATCAATTATTCACAAACTAATGAATTAGTTAAAAACTAAAACTTTGTATGAAGTAATTGCAAAGTTTGTTAATTGTTTTCAATACTATTTGCTTATAAAAGTGATAAAATTTACTCCATTTCATGGATGACAAGCAATTATTATTATAGTATTGAAAAATCAAATCAATAATTATGCTATATAATAGTAAGTATTATCACAAGTGTAAAATAGTAATTTGTTAATAATATATAGTGTATTGGTTTGAATATGTAATTTTGATTAATTAAAGATATAATTTTTGACCTATTGAATAATAGAAAAATTTACATTACCCGATATTAACATTCACTTTAAATACACAAAACTTCAGATATCGTCATTGACTAGCTTACCCAGTACCAAAGAATCATAATCAATCTTTTTCAAGTTTTATTAACTTTAATCCTTCCATCTTCTCTCCCCCCCCCCCCTTTCTCAACATCACTCTGAGACTACGCCAACCCTTTAATGTATAAACCTTTTCCATAAATAACATTTATTAAAATTATATTAATTATCCTGCTCTGAGATGCCTTTTGCTTTTCGCCATGTTTTCTTTAGAATTTTAAGTCCGTCAACATGTTCTAAAGTGAACCCTTTTCTTTTCACCCAATCACGATCTACAGTCACTATTACGCACAAGTCATGATTTTTCCATCTACCAAGATCACGAGCCCACTAAAAAAATATTCCGGATAATGGGCAAAAATATTAATTAAAAATATTGTTCTTAAGTAAATTAAAATCAATAGATGCATCGAGAGTAAAATAATATAAATATTTGAATAATTGAAAAAATATATATACCCAAAGATCGAACCCGCCCGAACCCCTAAATTCAAAGAAAAAATAGAAAGTGAGCAAAATTTGTTGGAATTTCTATGAACATGTGATTGACAATTAAAAATTAATGGACCGGACTTTTTCATATTTTTGCCCCACATCTGGATCGTTTCAATCTTTCACATTCTCCTATATACTCACCACTTTTGATATGCCATATCTGAAATTCTCGCTTCTCGATCTGTCTGGACATTACGAATACTAGTCATTGAGATAGCTTTATCCTTCGCATCCGGCATATAATAATTCAATATGTACAAATAAGTAGCCGATATAGCCACAAATTTATCCTGATACAAAATCGGTTCGTCGTCTCTCGCTCGAAATCTTTTTTTTTTACTTCCGGGCGTATTTCCCCACTCGTCTGTGTCTGGAGGAATGTCGGGGTCTATTTGCGGTTCTAGCGTGTATGAAGAGTTAAGAGTCGTTTCAGTTTCATTTTGAGTTTCAATTTTTGGGTCAGTTAGAGTGGTTTCATCAGTTGTAGTGGTTATTTCTTCAGTTGTAGTGGTTATTTCTTCAACTTTAGAATGGTTTGAGTCTCCATTACCACTACCTGCTGTGTTGTTGTTGTTATCACCCGAGCCATTTTGAGAGTTTGATGTTTGTTTTCTCTTCGATTGGTTTCTGGGATTTGTTGCTGTGTTGGTAGTGGCGGTTGTGGTTGAGGGATTCGGGAGTGCGGGATTAATAGTGTGTATTGGAGTGTCGGGCGGGGAGGAAGTATCAATTGAACGGTCAGAACCGTTAGAGTTTGAGCGCCTAAAACCAAAAGGCATTAATACTTATTGTCCTTGAGATGTAAAATACTGAGAATTTTCAAAATATTTGTCGAATAACAATTATTTTAACAAATTAATTTAGAATTCAAACGCGCATTGTCCAATCGTTACACTATAGATGGTTCTTTTAGGTAAACTAATTTAATATCGATATTCCACATTTACGTCATTTAATCCATAATATTCTAGAGTAGTTATTATTTGAAATAACCTTATGGCGCTCTTCCTGAACCGAATCTCCACTGCAAACGGCACACGCCTTCGACAGTTGTGAATCGACCACCCAGCATGTTTGTTGTTAGTTCCAGCCAAAATTAGTATTTTATCTACAATTATTCTTAAGATCATCAGGTTTAACTATTAAAAAAATATCATCGGTAAGATCCAATTGTATTTTGAATGAAATTCCATTATTATTTTCAACATTGGAGAGAAGCCCTGCTACATAATCACTAAGAGCTTGTGGCGAAATTGATTCCAAAATAGTTTCTGTATTATTATTATCCAATTTTTTGTTTGTAGCTCTCTTTTCAGCTCTAGAGGTAAGGCAATTTATACATGTTTTGTAAGATTTTCCTTTGAATATGAAAGATTCAGATGGATAATAATGAGCACAAGCACTACATTTATTCATTTTGTAGAAGTTATGTGAGCAGTATTAGCGGATAGCAAAATCAAAGAATTATTTACTAAGATAATTTGGAACTTTACGAGACATAACGGTTTGGACAAGTAAAACTTAATACTAGGAATTACTCAAGGGGTTTTTTTTATTTAGGGTAAGAATGCATTCTTATATACATGATTTGATTATATGAAAAAACTGGTCTTTAATCTAAGCATTTTTTTTTATAATAGATTAGGCTTCGAATAATAAGATTTTTCATTTTTTTTCTTAAATTGTATAGTCGACATCATTCCCTCCATTCAATTCCAACGAAATATATAATATTCCTTATAATGCAATAATTCTACTTTTAATGGGGTTTTGGTAAATCTTGGTGAGTTTCTCGCTTCTAAATTGGACTTCAAATAATAAGATTTTTCATTTTTTCCTTAAATCGTAATCTAACTTTATCATCTCATTTATTCAACCAAATCGAAACATACATATGTCCTATAATGCAATCATTCTACTTTTGATGGGGCTTTGGTATGGTCTTGGTGAGTTTCTCGCTTCTATTTCCCTCTTTTTTACGATAAATTAGGTTTTGAATAATAATATAATTTTCATTCTCTTCCTTAAATCATATAGTTTATCATTTTCTCCATTTAACCCAAATGAAACATATGATATAATGCAATCATTCCGCTTTCGGTGGGGGTTCTTGATCAGTTTTTCGCTTCTATTTGACTAGAACAATTATTGGTTCTGAGGCTCATACCGCTATACAAAATCCTAAATACAAGTATAGTTAGTGGATTAACACGAAACCTTCCTTATCTGGATTTGAATTGCAATTGTGACCAAATATATAACTAGTCAAGAAACCAACCTGACTTTTTACATGAATTGTTATGGCTTCGAAATAACTAAGATGATAGTTAACAATATAATTAATACACATGAAAAATTAAAAAATGATTGCGCAATACTACCTTCAAATTGTAACGATAAAATGATTTTTATTTAAATGAATATTTTGATCAAAGTTTAATAATTTAAAAATTCTTCGAACATAGAGAAATAATCTGCTTTTTCTTTTAAAGATGCAATCTTCGATTTATCAAAAATGACCATTAGCAAGCAGTTGAACAAAATAACTAAGAATAGATATGATGAAAGTTAAAAATATTATTGTGCTCGTTTTTTAATAATTAAAAAATCTTTAATAAAATACCTGAGCTACTAAATTATTCCCCAAGGTTTACTCAAGTTTTTACAACTGAAATCTCTTTTAATTATCTAACATACGCGTTTGGATCAAAATAGTTAATAATCTATAAATCGTGACAATTCATTGATGCAGAGCTTTATCAACAATGTGAGACCAAGGTAGCTGCGTTGGAGTATTTAGCAAAACATCTTAGAGAGGAATTGTCTGTCAATAATATACGGCATGTAAAAAATGTGGTTGAAAATATGGATCGAGCATTTACTATAATTAATGACATCAAATCATCACAGCTCAATCTAAGGCGTGATAAAACCCGGAATGCGAAGCCGTGGACTATGTTTTTATAAAAATAGTTGGCGTTTAGGTCTTTTAATTGCTGCTCTAATTGTTCCTTTAACGTGAGTTTTTTTTAAGTTTTTATATGTAATGTAATGTAAATCATTATTTCATGTGACAATGTAACAATTCGTGATTTTCATGTGATAATCACGCGATCTAAATCACGTGATTTGGAAAAATATCCGATTAATATTAGGGCAAGATTGTATATAAAATTGGCTTTTCGATATTTTTTGATAATGTGTCTTGTATCGGATTTGTTTTGTCAGGTTAATCAAAAATTTGCTACATTCTTATTGGTTGCGCAGAATTTCTATGCGTTCTTATTGGTTGGATTTGTTTGTTATCACGTGATCCGACACTTGTTTTGCCATGGCTAGGATATCTCTGATCCTGTTTGATTCTTACTTTTATAAAGCTTTTTGAAATCTTTCAAACTTTAATTTTTTCACATATAATTTTTCCTTAGATAGTTGATATCTTGATTAGTGTTCCTATGAACTGAACCGAACCGAACCGGACTTTGGCTTGAGTTCAAGAAAGATTTGAAGTTCGAACTGAACTCGAATCAAATCATTATATGAGTTTGAGTCTGGTTCGAGTTCGATTAAAGATCAGTATATAGTATCATATACTGATTTGTAGCTCTAAATATAAGCTACAACTTTACTTATAAGCACAATTTATGGTATTTAGTAAGAATTAAAAGTTTACATAGTGATAACTAAAGTGTTTTTATTTTTACGTTTATTAAATTTGATTGTAAATACTATATAACTCTCTGAATAATTATTATTAATGATAACTATCTTATATCAATTTGTAGCTCTTATTTCTGGCTATAACTTTACTTATAACTATAGTTTATAATTATTATAGCAAAATTAATATTTATTATACTAAAACTTAAGTAGATTAAAATCGTAATAATTAAATTATTTTTTTAAATTCATATAACTTCTTAAATATTCATCCTAAATATTAACTATTTTATAACAATTTGTAACTTATATTATAATTTATAACTTTATTTAGAACATCAATAAACATTTACTTGAACTCAAACTGAACTTTTGTCAAGTTTGAGTCTGGTTCAAAATTCAAACTGAACTCAAACTAGACTTTTAATTAGATTCAAATTTTTTTGAACTGGATTTTTCATCAGATTTGAGTTTGATTCAAGCTCAAACTGAACCAGATTCGAATTGAACCAGACTTTTTTTCAGAACTCTAGCTTATATATCATCAATCAATTTGGCACTTTGAATAATTCTGGTTGACATATTTGGATAGTTAATATATTTTAGTTCTCTTTTATGAATCTTGACTAGAGTTCAAATTTCTTCAAGTATTATATTTATGTTTTCATCAAATTGTACTCAAAGTCTGCATGATTGAATTACTATTTAATCATCATGGTTAAGTATCAAAAAATTTTAACTTTTTAGGTATTGTTCTTCGAATTCTTCTTTATTAGTTATTGATTTATCAGGTTTATCATATTCTTGTCTATAGATGAATTTAATTTTTACATTTTCTTTTTGATTATTCCAATCAAAAAACATGATTTCATTATGTAGGTCTAGTTTGGCTTTAATTTTATTTAGCCAACTACTAAACTATAAGTATAAGTTTCAGTGATATTAATGTTAGCAGAAATTATAATTTCAGCAATAGTAATTAGAAAGTTATCAATTACATCAATAAATTGTTTAAATTTATCATTTATATCTAATATAATAATATTAGATTTTTGTTGAATTTTAATATCATATTTCTTTAAAAAATTATTACTAGTAATACAACTAAAGGAATCAGTATTAATAATTAAATTAATGGATACAGTTTCAAATAGAGATGGCGCAGCAAGTATGTGATACTTATTTGTTATCTATTACAACATGTTGCAACTCCAAAATTTTATAAGTCACAATTAATTGTAACTAGATGATGCTTTATTTGTCACTATGTTGTAATAATTGTTGCACTATTTTTAATTTCAATTTTAGTTTCATGCCAGGCAAAAGTAGTTCTAATCTTTTATTCAATTATTCCAGTAACTTTTCTGGTGATCTTTCTTTTTGGTCTAAAAGGTTGTCTTATAGCTTTAGATATTTTAAGACATTGTTTTAAAGAGATTTGAATTAGTTGTCTAATTGTAATATTGGCTTTACTAGTTGTCAAGTCATCTAGAATATCATATGAAACAAATTTGACAGCAAGAACAAATAGTATAGTCTTGTCTTTCTTTCTTTTATTGATGTAATAATTTGTACAGTAGGTATAGGTTATTTGACTTGAATTATTAATAACAAAATATTTGATATTACTGGATTACTTAGTTCAGCTATAACTGTATCTTCTTCTTCAACTGTATCTAATTTATCTAATTTGGTTCTCTTTTGATCTCCAGCTAAATAATCGTAAATGACAAGTAGAGTCAAGTTGGTGAAATTCAAGATTTCAGTTTGTTGAGAAAGATTAAGTATTTGAAGAGCAGCTAATAATAGTTAAATTTGTGATAAAAGATTGATTTAGTTATCATTATTATTATTTGTTAGTGCTGATTAATTAGAAGTAGTATTTGTTCTAACAAAATTATTACTATTATTATTAGATCAATTATTTTGATTGCTTTAAGACTGTGAATTTCTATTAGAATTCTGATGATAAGTGCTCTGATTATATAGTTTATCACAATTTCTGAATAGGTATCCAATTTTATTGCAGTTGTAACAAGTTGGAATAGAATAGTTATTATAATAATAATAATTTTGTTTATTATTTCTGGATGAATAGATTGATCTTTTAGACATTTCAAAAGTTTCTAACTTACTGATCAAATTCTGGAGTATTATTATAAATTGGTTGAGATTAGCAGTTAGTTTGATTTTTGTCTGATGATAAATTGAAGCAAATTCTTTGAAATTTGCTACTTTCACAGTTTTAGCCATGTAAATAATATTTGATAGAGTTTTATCAGAATTTATTTTTACACATTTATAAATTTTAAGTTTTAGATCTCTTTTGTATATTCAAGTTTTGTAATCTTTTAAATAGACATTGGTTAGGTCAACTTTCTTTAGAAGGATATTAAATCAGTTGGTATATTCATCAATACTTCTATTTTATTGAAGTGTTTTAAATTTATTTTGCCATTGTTCAACCTTACAAGGAGTACAAAATTTCAAGACAAAACAATATTTAAAATTATATTTATCATTTTCAAGATTTGTTCAATTAATTAGAGTAAGAGCATTATTAGTAGCTCTTTAATTAAATCAGATAATAGCTATACCTGTATTTATAAATAATTTGAATTTTTTGTGTATTAGTAACTTTATTGACTATAATAGCAACTTCAAAATTCTGGAGTCATTCAACTAGATCTTGATTATTATCTATGAATTTCTGAATTGGTATGTGATTTTTTTGTGCTCTTAATTCAATAGTAAGAGTAGCAATAAGAGCATTTAATCCATTAAAATTATCATTTAATTTAATCATTGATTTGATATTTGATTCTTTATAAATATCTTTAAATAGTTATTTAGTAATAAAGAATCCAGATATTGTATCTCATTCTTGAATCCAAGTAAGAAAGTTAGTTAAAGATTTGATTGTTGTATCAGAAGATAGAAAACAGATATGATATTGTTACCGAAGTAACATAAATTTCTCTAATTCGATAATCTTTCTTTGATTATGCGAAATTCCCTTTTTCTTAATTTTTATAATTTA
>CAJVPL010002032.1:0-10641 GCA_910591945.1 Ambispora gerdemannii
GAAATTTACTAATTGTAAATGTTGATTTAAATCACTCTATTTCACAAAATAATCTGTTGTCAAATTATTTTTAAAAATATTAGAGGTTTTAGGGTTTCAAATGAACACTTTTTTATTTTGTCTAGACTAATAGTCATGGAAATAAAAATGCTAGAAAGTTAATTTTCGTGTTCCGTTACATGTGTGGGCCACTGTATATCATAATGATGATGTCAAATATTATTACGGATTAATGTTAAGGTAATTTAAACAAATATAAATTCTGTAAATAGTCCTATAAAAAGGCAAGCACGCAAAAACCACGAAAATTACAAGGAATGGTCCGGCATGATACTGTTGCGTTGAATATATTAATTAGTTAAAGAGGGGTTTTTCGCAACAGGGATGAGAGCTAGACTAATTCATTTACGAGCAAAGGGTTTCTTTGGGCGTTCTAAAGGTTTCCCGTGGCGACTTGTACACAAATCGACCTTTTTAATATTAGGGCGTTTCAAATGAAATAGTAAATAGAGTAATTTTGTAAAGAAAATCAATAATAAAGCAATAAAATTCTATCTATGTTTATTTGTTGGCTATCAGAATAATCTCAAACACAACAGAACTTATTGGTACGGCCTGTACAAAGAAACAAAATTAATTCAACAGGACTTATTGATACGGCCTGCTCAAGAAAGCAAAATCAAATCAAAATAATAATTCAAAAGAAATCGACGGCTTATTTAGAGTGAGAAGCATCCACTACTTACAATTACTCACAAGGTTTGAAGTTTGACCACAAAACAAAACAAAATAATAGTGTATTCACAAGTAATATTATTACTACAAGCAAGAACTTTGTTATTTTATTAGATCAAAGCATGTCTTTTCAGGGACTCAAGAACGCGCTACTATATACAATTTGAATTACTACGGTTAGTATTTTACATTGATGGTTTAAAATTTTCTAGAAACAATTTAGCAATAATCGTTCGATGTTTTTTAATTGTCCAGATAATTGTCTTCCTCTAGATAATCACTATCGTTACGTGCATTAATATCGAGGAACGATGGGATGTTCATGACATAAGAAAAAAAAGTAATAATGAAATATTTCTAAATTTGGCTTACAATACGAATTATACAAGAAACTACGTAATTTTAAAAGGATTATCATGTAGGAATTATCAAGAGAAATTATGTAAAGATATTCATGTGGAAATTAAGAGTAAAATTACGGAATCAAAGGATTTAATGTCACTACTGTAACAGTACAAGCACGGGAAACACGAGAAACACGACAAATACAGATGATGATCTAATGAAAACCTTATTTTATGAATTAGAATTTTATTTTCGCTCACTATTTCTCTACATATTATATTGTTTGGTCACCATTAGTAAGAATAACATCATGAATTCAATTATGCATATTTATAAAATAAAATAGTCACTTTTAACATGATATCTTAGTAATCAGATTCGTTATGCCTGGGCAAAATAAAACGAATGGTGGTATTTACGTTCAAACAGTCCACTGGGTAGCAAGATACTGCGACCCAAAAAAGATTGAAAACTGAAAAAATATATTGGACCGCAGTATCTAGTGACTGTTTTGAACATCATTCAACTGATCTCTTGAACGGTTGTATTTTCATTCAACATTGCGATAATGTACCCAAAGCAACCTTGTGGTTTTTTTAAAAATCGCCTTTTTTGGATCCGGTATCTTAGCATCCAGTGAACCGTTTCGAACGTAAAGATTACCATTCGATTTGTCCAGGCAGATCGAATGGTGTTATTTATCTTATAAAAAATTAATTTAAAATGCGTCTAATTGAATTCATGATGTCCTCGCTAATAGTAACTAAACAAAATCCTATTAATATATTATAGTCAGTAAAATAAAATTCTAATTCATGAAATAAGGTTTTTTCATTAGATTTTGCGTTATACATGTATATACTATTTACATCACTTAGATCATCATCTGTAACATGGTTTTTAACGTGAAAGTGGCACGAATTTGACAATCCGTTCTATGTGTGTGGTTTCGTGCTAAAAAAAGTAACAGAAACGTGTTTATGTATATGGAATTTGTCGCGTTCATGTACCATGCCGTGCTATTCATATCATTCATTGCAATTCCTGTAGATCTTACGTGTTTGCTTTTTTATAAAGTGATTGTTGTGTCCTTTATAAAGCTGCCGGTTGTAATTGTTTTGAACAATTACAACATATGTAAAAAGTAATTGTGACATTTGTCATAATATCAAAAGCAAGCAGCTCTAATCGTTTGCTCATCATATAAAAAGGGATATATGGTTTGTTCTACTGCGGTATAAATGTGAAAATTGATTTGCATCAGTGAATTACTGTCCGACGAAAAAGTCACTACTTTAAGAGTTAATATTGTTATGAACTCTCATGATAATTTTATTATGCCAAAAGCAAACTTGTAATTTGGTAAGCATGTAAACTATTTAAAAAACAGATTTTGCGTTTCAATATATTTACATTAGTAAATTGTACTATTCATCTTTTTTTATTGTTGCTCTCTTGAATAGTATAACGATAAGAAGTTTACAATTTTGCACATTTACTTAACAGGTACGCGAGCTAATAAATTTAAATAATATAGGTTAAATCAATGTCCAAAATAAATTTAAATTAGAGACGGGATTTATGGTAATTCATGAGTCGTTCCAGCATATTTTGTTGTTTAAGCATCATTTGTTGATGAAGCATCAGTTGTTCAAGTAATTGATTATAGTTATTTGTCTCTTGAATGTTAGTAATAGTGTTTAAATTGCTGTTATTAGCTTGAATTGGATTATATCGAGGTTTTTGACAAAGATACCGATCTATTGGATTAAGTGTTGAGATAGAAGGTAATCTGGTTCGATGAATAGTAGATCCTTGAGGTTGGGGAAATCCTAAATTTCTTCCAGCTTTAGTGGTTTGAAGTGGGTTGCCTACTACTTGCATTTTTTGATATTGCTCAGTAAAAAGATATTGTGCTTTCTTGGCTAGTTCTTTGTAACAATGTTTAACTTGCTGTGATTCTTCTTTCCAAAACTTGGAAGCAATCTTTGATAACGTCGGCATATCACATTTTATTGCTTGTCTTTCATTCTGCTTTACCATAACCATGCGATAAATAAAAAATGAATTCCCAATTTTTAATGTTTTGCGGTTTTGAAAAATATTTCTTTTAAGGATATCATCCAGAATGATATTAGAGGGATAGGGTGGTGGCCTTAAGCATTCATACCGGGAGAAATTTAGTGAATTACCATCATGGGAGATAGTAGTATTATCGGCTAGTTGCTGATTCATTGTTTGTTATTTATTTGTGAATTGAAAGAAAAGTTATCTCTATTTATAGGTAAGCCTGATATTGCAATCGGAACGGGTCACCTACCGTTGAATATAGAAAAATTTTATAATAAATGTGTTTGTAACAACAGTTATTTGTATCAACTGCATTTTAATCGGTTAATTAGAACTTGAGTTAGGGTTAGCGTTAAGATTCTGGATATGTGATTGGTTAATATTGAAATTGTTACAATTAGATTGATCCTATAATAAAATTACTGTAGTGTTTACGTAATTTGATAAATGAGATAACGAAAAATAATACGTTCATGTACGTATATCGATATATAAATTTCCTAAACTAATCAATTTTCATTTACGTACATGTACATGTACATTCCGCATTAGATAACTGTCAAAATTGTAGTACTATCGCTAATGATCAAATCGTAAGAATTTCGAAATAATTACAATTAGAAATGGCTGTGACTACACCACATATCTTGATATCAAAAAGGTTAATACAAAAATCTATTGTGGCCAAGTTGATACAAATTCGATTACATGCATATACATTCGTTTGATGCACAGGAATTCTAGACTGAGAGTTATGTCAGGTCAGGAATTCGGGGTTTGATTAATTCGGTAGCGGTAGTCTTTTTCTTCTGAGAAAATTTTCTAGCACAGAATTTTAAATAATCATTGTCATTGTCTTTTTGCTTTTTCTGACTTAGCTATTTTCATTTTATCAAAAACCTTCCACCTTGCATGAATACAAATTTTCAAACAGAACACATCACATTTTGATGGGCTAAAAGACTAGTTTAGCCTTTCTATTTTTTCCTTTTGTAAACTATTTGCATTGTTCGTTTGTGCAAAAAATATTCTCAACACTTGATTCAAGTTTCTAATCTGATTATAATCTTATATGCCATTAAATATTTCTCAAAATATGCTTGTTGAACAGAATATTATTTATTATCAATAATGCAATTTATGTTTGATTTATTCTATAAAAAATTCTTATATATAAAGCATGAAAAAAGTGTAAAACATACTTTTCATCGATATTATTTGCTCTTTTATTGTAATCTTGACATAATAAAATATTCACTTTCATTATGCCACGATATAATAAAAAAAACTCTAGCGATATTAAAGATTATACACGAGATCATCTTTTTAATCAACTTACACATATAGTATCACTCGATGATTCTTCAAAATTATTATATTTAATAACAAGTTTCCAAGAAAACATAATTTTTTGCGAACATATCAAAATTCCGGAAGCGACACATATATTTACTAATATCCGAAATAAAAAAGAACAGCTGGGCAAAAGTCCTAATGCATTTTTAATATTTCGCACTTCGATCCAAACATTATTTAAAGGCAGTGGACTGGAAAGACGCTATGTCTCTAGCATTGCTAGCGCAGCATGGAAAAATTCTTCTAAAGATATAAAAGAATGCTTTAAAAATTTATTTTACGAAGTTAAAATTTTAATTGCGAATGCTAAAAAGTCAATTGATACTGTGAAAGGTTTGCTTTTTTTAAATGCACTATTGATATGATTTCTATCTATTAAAATTTAATTATGATGTTTATAATAAAGATATTGCTTCCTCAACTTTGATTAATCTTGACTTATTGGAATCCCTCTCTCAAAATCCTGCCTCTCTGGGCTTTAATATACCAAACCATTACTATCTATATAAATTTTATCTCAATAATAATAATAATAATAACAATAACAATAATAATAACGATAATAATAATAATAATAACGATAATAATCAAATATTTTTACTGTCTCAGCCAATTTTTTCTGAAAAAACGCCTACACAATATATTTTTCCGCAAAGTTCGATCGAGAAAAATTTATATTTTTAAATATGATTTATATTTTTTATCAACCAACATTCCTAGTAATTATATACATATATATAGCA
The DNA here is from genome assembly GCA_910591945.1 of Ambispora gerdemannii. Lineage (NCBI taxonomy): Eukaryota > Fungi > Glomeromycota > Glomeromycetes > Archaeosporales > Ambisporaceae > Ambispora > Ambispora gerdemannii. Next base: position 5,250 of record CAJVPL010002032.1, read on the forward strand.
TTTATGAAGACTAAAATTATCTTACAGTGTAAAATTTCTATTCTTTATATCTTCCCTAATTGTTAGTTTCTGGATAAAGTAAAATAAAATTATAACAGAGCTGGAATTACAAAAAATATACATTTTTAATTAATATGTATCAAACTTGTATTAATAAAAGGAAATATTCATATTAATGCAATTATTGCAAAATATACTTTTTACATTTCTCGTTAAAATTTTTTCATGATTCTTCAGAAATACCTATTTTCATTATGTACGCGTTTTCTATCGACATATGATACGTCGTACGTGTACTGTATACAAAATTTTACCCTCACTTGACAAGTAATGTGGTTAATGTGACGCAAGCTACCCGGAATATAGTATTCCGCCGCATAAAGTACAAAAATTTTTGAAGAAATTGCACCGTGAATCTTATTTATTCATTCAGCAGAAAAATAATCTATGCGGCGAAATACGGTAAGCAATGATCCTAATACACAGTCGCTCCTGTTAAACGGGTCTAATGAATATCAGTATGGTATGGATAACCGGATGAGTATGGTACAGGAAAAAGCTTAACATGTACTACCATTATAATGATAACACATACTACTGGTAGGATTATAGCATAACGACATGGCAAAACAAAGTGACGGATCATGTGATCCCGATGTCGACCATCCAATATATATCCCCTCATGCACCAATCAAATCGCAAGATCAATGTGTAACGTAAAAAATTGAAAACGCTTCAGTCATTTGTGTTCTAACAAAAAATGTTCTTTACAAAATTTTACTATACATTATGCTCCTATCAGCTATATGCTATATAATAACCTTAACCCTAAATCTAATCCTAACCCTAACCGAAACTCTATTTAATATTATAACTAAGAGGGATGTCGGAAGGTTGGTGTCGGATCGACATCGGTATCAGAATCACATGATCCGTCACTTTTCTTTCGCCATGGCTAGGGTATTATACCATACTGACATTCGCATTACACTGTTAAACTGAGATGCAGAAAATTCGATTTATTTAGGAAGTTCGATTTACTGCTCCTGAATCAACTTCTATTTATCAAGGCGAGTTTACTATAACTGTTCCTGGAACTAAATTCGGTTGATGTAGGTTTTAGTTATATAAGGCTTCGGCTTAACAGGATCGACTGTGTTCATCGATGTCAATTTGTGATTGTGAAAACACTTCTCCATTCACTATTCTCAAATACCAACTATTTTATGCTTTAAGAGTAGAGTTTGGAACCGGATTTGGTCTTCGGATTTAAATCGGATTTTATTCGGTTCGAATTTTATTCGGTTCGAATTTAAATTCGAACATGAATACGAAGACCGGTTTTTAATAAAACCGGAGATATTCGAATATAATGAAACTGATCTAAACCGTAGGATTGTTTGTATTACAATCTACTGATATAAGATCAACTTCGATTATACGACAAATAAAGTACCGTTACATGCAATAATAAAATACATGTACAATCAACTTTGATTACATGACAATAAAGTTTTTATACTTAATAATAAAATACAATGTGAGGATATGACTTTGTAACAATTTGCAATGGCACTTTCTCGTTCTTCTTCTCCTGCTTCACCTTTAGGACCTGATCTTAATAAATCAAATTCTGAGACTAAATCCTCAATTCCCGCTATATCAGTTCCGAGTGAACGACTCTTTTGGATGCTGGTAATCATATCTCAGCAAAAAGAACAAGATTGACTCCTGATTTAGTAATTTATTTTTGCGACGTAATAGCATATATTTACCATGTTTCCACCTTTAGAACAATAAAAATTTTATGAATTTTATCGATACATATTTTTTTATTAATAAATAGTGATATCGATAGAATTGGTTTATTTAATAAATAAATAAATGAATTAATTCTAGATTATGTTTTACCGGATATAATAAAAACCGGTTAAATCAAAGAAACCGGATATATTAAAACCGATACTAATGGTTATAATTAAATAAATCTGGTTCCAACCTCTATTTAAGAGAAGTAAAACTATTTGTATGTAAATCACTTTTTCTTATTTTTATGTAATAGGCATGTTATTCAGTTTGTAATTTTATATGCTTCATTTAATTTAACAAGTTAATGCTGAAAAAAGCGTGTTTGAAATTATGTGATATTCAGAAGACATCACTAAAATCGGTTGTCAAAAAAAAATAAAATAAAAACGCTATAATTTTATATTAAAATAAATCGCTTTTCTTTTAAAAATAGCTTCATAAAATCAGAGAGTTAGCTATTTTTTTGTTAAAATAAAACTATACACGTTGAAAATAAACAATTAATAATAAATTATATTTCACAAGTGACCACAATCTTTTCCAGCGTCACCAACAAAAAAATTGGGGTTTTGGTTAGGATTAGGGTTAGCGTTCGGGTTATATATCAAAATTTAGCATAAACTGTTTTTGTTAAAACATAAAGCTTTTTCAAAAAATATTATATTTGCTTTAAAGTTTCGTATTATACGTCGATTTTGTAATTTCTTTGATTTAAAGATCTGGAATAATAAATAATTACATGTACATATAATATCACGTGAACATAAAAATCTGTTATTCAGTTGCAGTCTTGTCTTACATAATCAAAAATCCTGTTAATATATTTTGTTTGTAGCTCAAATAAATAATAAATTAAACTCAGCATAAAATTTCTAAGTCGCAATTATTATTATTATACTTGAAGATTTATCAAAATTTACTTGTAATAATTTTTATTTTTTACTATAATGTTACAAACAAAAAACTAAATAGTTTACATAATATATCATTTAAAATTATTATATTTGATACTATATTTTTATAGCATGATAATTTTCAGTAAAAATATTAAGATTTTGAAGGTTCAGTCAACTCTCGTTAAACTGATCATATTTTTCTTTGATTTAATGAGAGTTGACTATATCTTTAAATAAATAAATAAAATATAGGTTAATAGCCACATATTTTATCTAAGTTAATTAGAATACCATTAAATCGAAGAAAAATATAGTCAATTTAACAAGAGTTGACTGTATTACATGTACATACACTTAAATAAAATTAGTGATCTATAAAAGGTAATGGCGCATCAAACAGAGATGAGAAAAAGACTGTTATTTTGAAGTCTGATTATATTAATTTAAAAATCCATGTACATGTACGTACCCTTTTTTTATATACATGTAACGATAACATGACTTGTGATCAACCAATCAAATTGTGAAACAAATGAATACAATTTTATTGGATCAAGGTCTCAGTTTGATTGACTATTTCGTTGAACACGTGTTAAAGTACCAACGCAGTCACGTGATTTTATCATTTAAAATATCATAAATCAATTTTAACCATAAATTTTTGGATCGCAAATAGGACAAATCATGTAATTACAGTCTTTAAATAGCGTAAACTATAGATATTTTTAAATAGTTATATAATTATATTTCTTTATATTTATCTAATTTCATTTTTCAATTATTAAATACAGTCAATTTTCTCTATAGTCACGCTGTCAGGTTCAATAGTAATTTTTTTCATGAATATGACTATAATGGGGTTGTATAATAAATGTGCTTATAGTGGGCTGGTTTTGAAAACGGATGACTATAGTATGGTTTTTATAAAACATAACTAGAAAAAGATTTGACTATATCTAATTAAACTATACTTTTTAAAAGTAATAACTATAATATACAATTAAAAATTTTTAAATTGTAATATTTTGCACAGATTTAAATATATTAAATTATATTTAATATATTTAATAAACAATATATTATAGTTTTAGTTTTTACAAGCTTAATGATTGCAGTTATTTTTTTAAAAACAATGTATAAAAGTTAAAATAATAAAAATTCATATGCTTATTATCTTATATAATCACTTTGTACTTTTATAAATTACAAATTTTTTCAATATAAGTTAATAAATTAGTATAAATATTAATACCAATTTATTTATAAGTGCTTAATAGAATTTAAATTAAAAAAATTATTTCCAAAATAATCATTTTATTATTAACGAATTACTATTTTATTAATTGATTATATATGATGAAATTATTTTCTAAATTAAGTTTTTGTATTCTATAAAGAGATAAAAGAGATAAATTATTTTTTGTATAATTATAAGCACTTATTTTCATGATAAAAAATTCGATATGATTTTTTGAAGTTTTTATTTTATATAGATAATCAGTAATAACTATAATTTAAAAATATAATTATCAGGAAATTGTAATTTATATGCTGTATTTATAATTATTATTCAATTAAAAATAATTTTATTGATAACAATACATAATTTTATAAGTTTCGAAATCAAAATTATTATAATTTAATGTACTATTAATTATTTTATTAACCTTATAAAAGTCACCAATATTATAAAAAATTAATTCAATTTTCATACTATTTTGCAAATTGAAGTCTTTTGATTTTGATACTTTGATAACAAATAGATTGAAAATGAAACCTGATTCTATAAGTTAGTTAAATATATAATTATAACTAGCTTAATACAAGTTTCAGATTTTAAAATAATTTATTAACTGAACTATAATCAATATCTATAATTAAAGCAAAATGGGGTGACTATAGAGAGTTATGACTATAAATAATAAATTTTAATTATAACCACTTAAATTAAATTGAATTATTATATAGAGATGTAATTATAGAAGTATTTGACTGTATTGACATTTTCAATTTCAATAGTACTCGAACAATTGTAAGAGGTGCAAGATTGATTGATAGTTCATTCTAGACAAGTAAATGACCAAACTTGCTTGCGTTTTTAATAATGAATTTTGCTAAAAATTTTTTTCTAAAAAAATAGGTTTACTTTCTTATTGGCAATATTTGTTCATGATTATTTAGCTTTTATTAAAAGATCTTGTAATATTGAAATTTCTATTTTTTTATTTTTTTTTCTAATGGATTATTAGAAAAAGAGAACATGTGGAGCTTACACTCGATACCCAAAAATCTCCGGACACTTTTAGAATGCAAATATATTCTTGTTTTTTGCGTAATATCACGCGATCAAATAATATTTTGTTTGGCTCATTCAAGAGGATAGAAATCCACGCAGTAATTCCCGGGATATTATGATTTTAAAAGGGATGCTGGGTTTATTACTTGATGATTGCTGTAAAAATCACAATTTTTTGCAAGTGCCCTTTTTGAAATCGAGAATCACTGCATGGATTCCAAGCTCATAACCAAAGAATTCAAAAGTATTATTTGATTACGTGATATCACGCAAAAATAAGGATTTTAAGTGTTCGGAGACTTTTGGGTATCGGGTGTAATTCAAATACTACAGATTTGATTGAGAAACGTACATTACACGTGAGTTTATATTTACACATGACTTTTAATA
>CAJVPL010002033.1:0-10637 GCA_910591945.1 Ambispora gerdemannii
TCAATCCCATTCTTCGCAAAGATTGGCACAGGAGACCTTTAGAACCTTTAGAGAACCCCTCTTTAAGTAAATCATTCAGTCTTTGTTCAACAACTTGTGTTATCCGCCATTCTCTAATTACCATAATTAAAGAGTGGCCCTAACAATATGTCTCACTAATCAATGTATTACTAAAATTATTCGCTCATGTTCAAAACTTAGATATCTTGAGCTTGGTGATTGCTCGATTAATAGCTGTTGAGGAAATAACCTGCAACTGTACTAATTTGAAATATCTTAGTTTGGAGGGATGTAAAGGAATTGGTAAAGAAGTGATAAAAAAACTTAATTCAAAAATAAAAATCAAACATTCAGATTATTCTGATGATGAATTCTCAGATTCTGATCTATCTTCACTTATTCCAGATTATTCTGATGATGAATTCTCAGATTCTGATCTATCTCCACTTATTTTAGATCCATTAAGGGTATCTCGAAGCATTATCTTTACTGGTGGATCTAATAGAATGATTTTAACCAATACATTAATAGATCTTATTTCTGCAATTAGAGTATCATCAGAATTGACTAATTCAGAATAAATTAATTTATTAAATAGTCTTGCTTGAGCTATTAATCAATGATTACATCGATCATAACAAGAGCTTTAGGCAGATAATTAATTATTAGTTATTTTTTTTGGTTATAGTATATAAAATATGATTAAAAAAATTCTTTCAGATATCGAAGATAATAAGCACTGAAAGACATCATGAAATATTCACAATATACCTCCTGCACCTTCATTACCCAGAAGATTGGATAATGATTTCAATAAAGAAATTAAAAAAGCAATCCAGAATTTAAAAAAATATGATTCACACACTTTATAGATGTGGTCAAGTTTGAATCTGCAGACTTATACTGAAGTATCATCAAATTCAATTCAAAATCAATAGTCTATGCTTTCACTGTTATTATTTGGATTGAATTTTGATAGATCTCACAGCATTACAGATGATAAGTTCTTGTATTGACAAAATCATCACTATCCCATCTACCTTCTATATTATCTCTTATATTTTCTTTTTTATGATCTTTATTGCATATAAAGCAGGATACTGAACTATTAAAATCAAATTAATCATGATTTTTATTGCTATACTTTGAAAATAAATAAGAGAATTGTTTTAGTATTTTATTAATAACGAACTTTTGCTTTTCTTTTGAATCATCAGGTAAAATAGAGATAGGAAGTCGAGATACAGGTGATTTAATAATATTGGTTTTTGTATCTGAAGGCAATACATTTATCCTAGTTTCCAGTAATACTTTCTTGGCTTCTTCACTCACCTTGATTTTCAAATCGATAGAAATGGGAGATGAATTTACCTTAGTGTCTGATATATTATTTGTCACACTAATCACTTTTTGGCAATTCATATCAATCAACTTCTTGGAAAACTCATTCACAATACTTTGAATTTGAATATTCTTTAGACTTGAAATGGCACTTGCATTATAAGTTACTTGACTAATTTTATCTATTCCTATATCTTCAAATAAATTATAAATTCTTTTAGCTCTGAAAGTTATTTTACGCAAGTTTACATTAGTAACATCAGGTAGAAGTGATATTATATATCAATATTCTTGCAGATTTGTCATTAATTTTATTCATAGTCTTAATATTTCTAATCTTATTCTCGTACGCTTTATAATAATAATACCAGCATAAAATTTCCTTTTGTCTAGTCTTCATAGCAATGTTAAATAAATATTTTCTGCTGTAATTTCACTAGATCCTATTAGAATTGCTTTTATAGAGAATTCAGGAATCTGTATATCAATTACATTACTAATCTTGTGGTTATTATCTTTGGTGCAAATAGATAGCTTGAGTCTTAAATCTCGTTCTACCTTTTGATTATAAGAAATTTTTGCAGAGCAAAGTGTTTTGTGTCTTTGATTAGATAATACGTTAGTAGATGATTTGAACTCAGAATCACATAATGAATTATTATCTAAAGATAATTCAGAACTATTAGAGATAGATTGTGATATTATAGATAATTTCAGATTTTGATTTTTGTAAAATGATTCTGATGAAGTACTATTCAAAGATGAATTTTGATCTCAAAGTTTCTTTTTTCTAATTCTTTTTATTATCTCTTTACTAACATGTTCTTTATGTTTTATTTCTACAAAATCAAGAGTCTCATCTGTATCATCATCGATAATATTTTGTGACAAAGAGATTATAAATGATTCAGTTTTTTGGACCTGGGTTGAGCTATGTTCTATTTCAATTATAGAATCAGGAGTAATAATTTGGTTGACTCTCATTAGGTGGCGAAAGTTCTTTTATGGGAATATCATCAGAATTTGAAGTGTCATCAGATATATCTAATGCTGAAACATCCCCAATTTGTATATCTATTTGTTCGGAGATAACGCTAGAATTTTTCATTTCAGTAGAAACACTTACTATCTTTTTTCAGAATTACTTCAGAGAATCAGTAATCATTCCCTTTGATTTTATTTCTTCGAAATCACAGCTTAATTTTGCTACTTTGATTTTAAGCTCAGAATTTTTAGCTGAAAGATAGGTAATATCTTTTTTATTATTTTCTAGTTCTATCTTAAGGTTAATGTTCTCAGCTTTATGTTTAGCATTTTTTTCAATAATTTGTTTTAGCTTCGCATTTTCAGCCTCAAGATCAATAATTCATTGTTTCAATAAATCAAACTCAGATTGCATTTTAGTAACTTTTTATATAAAACAGATTTATTTAATTTTTAATTAGAATTTCTGTTCCAATTTGGAATGCAGATCACTTTTGCCAAGAAAAAAAAATAATTATAATTGATATATTTACAGTATATGTGAAAATCTTTATTAACCTGTGATAATCAGTAATATATTTATTGCAAAGCAATGGGCTTCACCCTACATTAAAATACTTAAATTTTTCATTATATAAGTATCAAATTATATCCCATCTAGTAATAGATCCTCGATCTTCAATTCACATCGAGCACGCAACAGATCTAAAAGAAAATAGTTGATTATTAAGATTTGTTTTTAATCTACAAGTTATAATAGAATTACTTACTGATACGTCCTCTTCTACAATCAGTGGATGACGGCAGAACTCGAATCTGATTGGTTTTTGGCTTGTCAAGTTTGATTATGCAGTTTAATCCATTTGCATTGTTCAAGTCTTGTCAAGGAATTGTAGGAACAATTGATTCATTCACATCCTGCTCAATTCCATTCTTAAAATTACTATAGACAGAAGAAAAATCATGTAAATTATAGAAGAAGGTACTGTGAACGAAATATATGACGCTATATCAAATATCACTCATGATTGAAAGATTACCATGTAACAAGAAGCGTGATGAGAATGCCACAAGCTGTTCTGGTCTTAGTGGAATTACAATCTGAAGTTGTGAAAAACAAAGTTCACCTCCCTCAAAATCACCCAATATGACCAAGCAACATAAGGAATTTGGATTGTTGTGCTCATCCCAGTAAAAATCACTTCTTGTATTGAAATTAATCATGATCATCAGGAATATACCAAAGGATTTCAGAAAAAATACCTCCCATTTTAATTCAGATAGCTTCTCATATAAACTTTATAATAACTCTCAATAAAGTGATTAATGGAATCTGATAGTGTTATTAATTGGTGAAGTAAATTATTTACGCATTTTAAGTGATCAATATTATGCGAGCTGGCGGTATTTAAGCTGGTATAGGGAAAGAGATTATATAGAGTATATGTACTAAAGTGCTCAATAAAATTTGATCAGAACTCGTCACTTTGATGAGATGGATTATTCAATGTATGAAAATAGTAGTAATTAATGGCATTTGGATTATAAAGATTTTTGAGATGTATTAAAGTTCATCCATTTATATCAGTAACACACTCTGACTTTACAATATATCAAAACTGGACTAATCTTTTTAAAGAATATAAATTATCACGTGCAGAAATTATCAGTTGGATCTTTTTCTTTCGAGAGATATATTCAGTTATTATATTTGAAGAGCCTTGTGAATCAATATCATTTCAGAGATTCATAGCATGTCTAATCTTTTTCTATTTATGCTGGAGATGTTGATGTACGTTTCTTCTAATGAGCGATTCTTTCATTCCAAGCCATTGACCAAGAGAAATATATAAATGCTCATCTAGATTATCAGTTCAGAGCTTTTCTTTGTTAACATATTTAGCCTTGATTATTTCATTATCGACAAGTGTTAAAAAATTGGATGAGATCTCAGATAGCTTGATTCTTTTTATTATAGCATCTCAAATTAATGTTTCTAACAATAATTCATCTACTGAAATGTTTTCTTGACTTTATCTCCTTTTGACGCTATGCAATCTGATAGATTAAAAGCAACGCTCTTCCATTCTTTTTCAATATAAAGTATTTTGTCTTGAATACATAAATCACGAGTCGCATATTGGATCTGGTGCTATTGATAAATATATCGATAAGTTCTATAAAATTAGCATCAAAGTTATCATCGAAATCGGTAAAAATATTTATAGTTTTGAACCAGTCTTGCAGATGAAAGCTATTGCTTAACAATAAAAGATTTGTCCCTTCGATTTGATATTTATGTGAATTGAATGAATCTTCCAGAACAAATTATTGTGGAATAATATTCATGCGTCTGTTGTACCACATGTTTCCAAAGGAAACTTCAATAATTGTCTAAGAAACTTGATCTGTCAACACAAAAATAATCATAGCTATAAAACAAAATTCTAAAATCTTTAATCAATAATATATACTCTATTTGGATCAAAAATAATATCATCTGTTATTGAGATTATAGTCAGCTCAATCAGTATAATTGATACAACTATATTAGAGTTTAGTATAGTTGGTTTTTGCTCCTTTTCAAGTCTACGTTTTATTATAATGATTGTGGCGTGAAGACTTCTTGACCAGTTTTTTTTTGTGACATACTGGAAAAGGTTCACAATGTATTAATAATAAAAAGACAAAAGCAATACTACTCGACAAGCTGTTAGAATTTATTCCTAGAGCTGATATTCTACTCAAGACAAATAGTGTATACTTTTGCGAAAAAAAAGAAGCGTGAGAATGTCAGTAATCAGTAACATATACTAATAATACATCATTCTATATCTGTGATAATTGTTACATGATCTATTTTGGGAACAGAATCTATTTTCAGATATTAAATCTATTTCGGGGTGTACTACAAGTTTTGCTAGCCTCCGGTTAATTTCCTGATGTGACTATACGACTATTATATGTCTGAAAAAATTGAATATACTATAATATCGAGTTAAGTTAACCAATAACATATCAATATTCGAAATCAATAGTTTATGCCTTTATAGATACAATTTGAATTGAATTCTGATATTTATTTGTATAGCAATAAAGACGATAAGTTTTTTCACCACAATATTCACCACTACCCCAAAAACTCTTTATATAATTTCTTATATTTTCTTTTTTATTACATAAAGAGCAGGGTACTAATCTATTAAAATCAAAGTAATTACTATATTTAAAACTATGTTTTAGAGTTAAATAAGAAAATTGCTCTAATACCATTTTAATAACATGTTTTTGTTTCTCTTCTGAATTTTTAGGTAAAACAGAAATTGAGAATTGTTAATTAGATGATATAGATAGAACATTCATCTGTAGTACTCTCACCTGAGTTTTCAATGAACTGTCTTGTATGATATGATTATCAGCATTTTCATTTTGTGAGAATTCAGAAGTTTCAAACTTTATTCAAGAATCGAGTCCAATCTCTTCCATATATGCTTTATATAATCTAGAACGAATTTTATCTGTCTAAGAACTTGGTAAATCAACTAAATTAGCATGTCATTTGCAATAGTCAGCAGTTAATATCTTGTTGAAGGTAGTATCAGGAGACATGTTATCGTTTTATATTAATGCAAGTCAATTCAAAATCACGTAGCTATCAAGAAAAAAAATATTGCTATTCACTTGACCAGGTTTATGTAATTATTTACTTACACAGTTATTTCAATTTCTTCTTGTCCACATTTAATAAAATAAGATCCAGCTTCATATCTACCTCTTATACTTTTCTCATCCTTATGACTTAATTTACATGCTGGACATAACTACTTATTAATAATTCCATAATAATCAAAATTTTCACTACTAAATTCTCTATATATATCAGGATATTGACCTAATATTTTATTACGAAAATAATCACGATCATGAGTTAGATTAGATTATTCTGCTTTTCAGGTAAGGCTTTCTCAGTAATGGGTTTTAAGGCAGATGGTATAGATGATACACTTGCATGATCTATAGATGGGATAGCAGAGCTAGTGCCAATGCACATCTTATTTTCCGGCAATATATTATTAGATGAGACACTTATCTTTGCATTAGTCTGATCGTCACATTTCGTGACAGTTTTTGAAATTACATGATTATGATTTATCAATAATGGTTCTACTGAAGTTACATTCTTGATAACGTTTTGAATTTGACTATTAGTAAGGCTTGAAATGGCATATATACTATAGGTAACTTGCTTAATTTTTTCTATTCCAACTCCATTTTTTCCAAATAACATCCGAATTTTCTTGGCTCTTAAAGTTTTCATACGCAAGTTTCCCGATGTAATACCAGGTAGATGACTTAACATTTCCTTGTATAATTGTGTTCTAGCAGTTTTATCTGTAACACCAGTCTCATGGCAAATTTCGATAACTTTATTTTCAAAACTATCAGAGTAATAGTACCAAGATAGGATTTCTTCATGTCTAGCCCGTATTGCATTTTGGAATAAACAGACTAATCTCTGCATTGTAACTTGAGATAATTGATGCTCCGTAATCTCTAAGGAAACTGGTGAGACAATGTCTCTATTACATTGCAATTGTTTCGTTAATCCTTGCTCTATACACTGACTTTTAGTGGGCTCAATTTCATCAGGCTCCTCAGACACATAAATGTTATGATTTGGAGACTTGCTCCCTGGACTTTCCTGCGATAAATGTTTTTTCATTTCTATACCAGGATCTGAAAAGTTTTTTTTGTTGATCGTCACGATTCGTGACGGAAATTTCTTGGCATTTTTCTTGTATTAAACTTTGCTCACGGCAAATATTATTCTCAGAAGTTGAGAGTAACTCTTGATCTCGAAGTTTTTTTTCCCTAATGCTCTGAATTATATCATTACTAACCTGTTCCTTATACATTGAATTCACAAATTCATCGACCATCTTATCTTCCAGTGATATGGGCTCAGGTGGATGGATGTTGGAATAATTGAGTGTGTTATCGGGTGTATTTTTAGGTGAGTCATTTTGAGATATCTGTTTGGGTGTATTGACTTGGTACGAATGTGCCAGCTCACGCTGAAAATCATTATTAATACTTTGGTCCCGCTTCTCGATTTTATCAACAGTTTGTTCCAGTTTCATGATTTTGGCCTTAAACTTGACATTGTCTTCTATAATCTGTTTTAAATTTGTATTTTCGTGTTTAAGCTCTGCATTCTCAGCTTTAACCTTGGTGTTCTCAACCTCAAGCGCAATGATTCGCTGTTTCAGTAATTCCAATTCTGATGACATGAGTAGTTATTAACGGTTTTATATAGAAAATGGATTTATTCAAAACGCCGAGTTTGAGAATATATACGTGTATGTAATAAAAAATCACGCGCGCGTTCCGAAACAGAACGTCGATTACTTTTGCCAAGAAAAAAATATCTCCGGAAGTTCGTGGCGATTTAAAGGTAAGCAACCATCAGGAGTCAGAGCACTCTAGATATCAATGACGCTACTGCGGAATTGGGTAAAGTTTATGTATGAGCTTAGAACATCTCCGAGGCCAATGACATCATTAGGAATTTTTGGCCAGATTTGGGTCATGTGTGTAACTTTATTCATGATCGTAAAATAGCCATTACTCATAATTTTAACTCAGAACTAAGCACTAATGTTTTTATACTTTTTGATTACCTCTTTAACTTTAGTAGCCTTTTCTGGAGATTTGAAGGTTTTTTATACTTTATGGTTACCTCTTTAACTTTAGTAGCCTTTTCTGGAGACTTGAAGGTTGGACACGTAACGGTCCTGGAAGTTGTAAGATAACCTGCTTGCTCATTAGGTGGAGTTGAGGGTGGTTGTGTAATTTCTCGTAAGAACGATGCATCCTCAGAATCGTCTTTTAACACTGCGATGCAACGTTGGACTCTCAATTTCGCTCGAAGGATAGATATGATCATATTGATGAGCTCCATCACATCATTCAGATACACAGGAACATTTGTTGTTACTTCTTTTATGAGGCGTAAACACGAGCCACCTCCGTAATCCACGAGTAATTGTTGCAATTGAAGACGCGAATGCAATAAACCGACGACCTCTATTTCCTTGACCACTGCTTCGTTATGGTTGACCACACTTGATAGTTGATCGAACATATCTTTCAGAAGTTTTCCAAGTTTCAAAGAATCACCCAATTGTTTCTTATCATGTGGGCCTTGACATGTTTTTGCTACTTCAATTCCTCCATATTCATGGTTATTAACTGTACTTTTGAAAATGCCGTCAGGTCGACGTCCATTTGTTCCCTTCTCGGCCTTCTTTTTTCGGTTGCCCGAAGCAACGCTCACTGAGTCACCACGGACAAGTTCGATGTCTTGGACATTTAAGAATGCTTTATCAATCATTATACTCCAAATATTAATCGCATACCACCCTTCCAAATGTGGTTGCAACAGTTGATTCTTTGGGGATTCGTATTCGTCAAGGAGGTATGAAAACACCTGGTGTACGTACTGGAAATCAAAATGCTCGTCTCTGTTATATGTTCCGCTTAACCAGGGTTTCATGATGTGCATTCGCATTGCGGAAGGTGTCTTCTTTTTATATTTTAGCAAATGTTCTCCAAGTTTTCTGTCAATGGCTGGCACAGTTTTCTTATTAACACTCATAATTTCCCTCCATTCAATTTCCGAAAATAATCCCCTGATACTATCATCTGATGTGTCAACAATGAAGGAATGAGCTAATTGCTCCTTCTCCAATTTCAACGCATATGCATGAAGAACATCTTCTACATTTCTCTGTGATGATGACAAACGCCATTTTTTGTCTTCTGAAATTTCTTGGAACGTTTTTTCATAAGATGACCAACATGGTAGTTCTTCATTGGAAACTGTATGGTCCTCAAGTTCTTCATCGTCGTCTTCTGAATATATTCCTATACCATTCTCTTCCAAATCCACTGACTCATCTTTACTGGTTGTTTTAATCTACATTCACATTAAAAGGTCAGGTGTTGTTTTTACGTACTAAATCATTATCTGCGAGTTGTACCTTCTTAGCCCTCTGAGAAATTAAACCCTTGTTATCAAGAGCGTGTTTGGATGTGGATGACACGTCAACGAGGAAGGAGTCCGAGAATCCTTCGGAAGAGAGATCGTCAACATTGTATTTCCCGGCTTCGTCTAAAAGACTAAGACTGCCAAGAACGTGGGTGCGTTTCACTGCAAGCTATTTTGCATGTTGGTCAAGGTTAGCGACATCTTGGTAAGAATGAAAGGCAGTAATATACAAAGCTCGATTTACCTTCTTCCGTTTATGGATTACTCCCTCCCAATAGGCCTGCAACCCATTTTTTGAACGTTCAGAATCCACCTGTCGTGAGAAACATATTTAGGGGGTATAAATTTGGCAATAATGAAAAAGTAGAGTTAATCGTAGAATAACGAAAAGTTGACAGCAAAATAGCAACTTCAAGCAAGATAAGATGTAGATTCGCAATGGTGAAGGCTTAGAACGTAGACTAATACTCTGAGTCAGAACGCAGACTGACCCAGAGCGCCACCACCATCACTCGGGCCAGAACGTAGACTGATACTCCTGATTAGAACGTAGACTAACCAGGAGCCCCCTTGGCTAAATAAAAGAAAATGTTACCTTGACCTTTAAAATTTCAAAATCTTTTGGATTGAGCGCTTCTGCTTTTTTTAAAAATCTGTGAGTCCAAGCGCCGTCGAGGCCGTTCCACTCATCCGAAAAAGGTGGTGACAATACAATGACATCACGGTAAAGAGTCAGAAACTCGTAGTACGACCAGCTTGTGTGCTCGTTCAGGTAAGAGAGAAGAGCTGGAAACATCAGACAAACTTGGAAAGAAAATATTCGGATCGCAAGTTGAGCCACAAAACTTACCAATATAACCAGGGTAGTGTTCGGGTGAAGACATGTTCATGTGAAAAAAGAAAAAATGAACTCGTCCGATAAAGGGAAAAAAGTCGGAGGAGATACCAGCAAAAAGACAGACAAACGTGTAAGAGGGTATGTCGCGTTAGTCGTTTTCACGTGACAAATACACGATTAGCAAAGATAACCAATATCGGAATTTAGTATCTGAGATACTACATTGAAAAACTACCGGCATGGGTATGTAATCGGTTACACAATACGTGTATCACATTACTTTTCGGCAGAAATTTTTCCGGAGGCATGTGATTTTATTTTGGAAATTTGGTCACAGTACATAGGAAGACTTTCGTGTGATTGGCTGATTTGCTTAAGATCTACATCGTAAGATCGATTAAGGATCGATTATACAAATTTAGT
>CAJVPL010002034.1:0-10613 GCA_910591945.1 Ambispora gerdemannii
AGGGGTAAACAAAACGGATATATTTGTCTATTTGGTTACATTAACAAATCGGGCGTTACTTTTGATGCCGACTGTACGTATTCATGTTTAATTCTCGTTTTTTACTCTTCTTTATACATGTATTTCATGCACGTTGTGGGCGTACGTCGTGTTCCTCCCGTATCATTTTTCATGCGTAAATCGTTTTACAAACACAAGTGAACGACGACTTCCACTCCACACATAAATCTTCGTTTTTTAAATAAAACACTGCCATAATCACTAATAAACTCAAAGATGGCATCTAAAACGCATGATTGCAGTACATGTTATTATTGTCAAAAAAATGATTACTGCATAGAATGTTTTCGATATCACAAACGAATTTATGCTGGATGGTCTAGTGGAAATAAAGATATCGACAGTCTAATAAATGAATGCAATACATGTAATATTAATAAATATAAAATATTCGAATGGATCACTTTTGAAAGATTTACCAATGTTGAATATCTTGCAAAAGGAGGTTTTGGATCAATTTATAAAGCAACCTGGTTGGACGGAAGGTTAAATGCTCATTGGAATCATGAAGAAAATAGATTTACACGAAAGGGAAAAACCAACGTGGTGTTGAAATCATTACACAATTCAAAGCAAATTACTTCCGAGCTTATAAACGAGGTAAAATGAACACCTTTAAGTGTAAGCATAATTGCTTTTTGTGTTCAATCTAATTAACTTTTTCAAAATTAGATTCTGACTGCTCTAAAGTGCACTCTTAGCTATATTAGATATCATGGAATAACTAAAAACCCCACTACAAATGAATACTCGATAGTGATGGATTATCATGATTGTAATAAATGTACTCGTTGTCAAGAATCGTGCTACTGCCTTCCATGTATTGATTACCACAAACGAATTTATGTTGTTGAATGGACTAGTGGAAACAAAGATATCGACAGTTTAATAAATGAATGCGCGAAAATCAATGGTAAATTCGAATGGATCCCTTTTGAAAGATTTACCAATGTTGAATATCTTGCAAAAGGAGGGTTTGGGATAATTTATAAAGCAACCTGGATGGATAGCATGTGGAATCATGAAGAAAATAAATTCAAACGAAGTGATAAAGACAAAGAAGTTGTGTTGAAATCATTACACAATTCAAAGCAAATTACCTCCGAGTTTATAAACGAGGTAAAATGAACACCTTTTTTAAGTGTAAGCATAATTGCTTTTTTGTTTTCAATCTAATTAACTTTTTCAAAATTAGATTCTGACTGCTCTAAAGTGCAATTATCGTAGCTCCATTTCTTATTATGGAATAACTGAAAACCCAGCTGCAAATGAATACTCGATAGTAATGACTTATGCAAAAAATGGCAATCTTCGCGAATATATTAATTCCCAATACAAAGAACTGAATTTGCAAAAAAAAATACGATATTTCAAAGATATAAGCATAGATCTGCGTAGAATTCACGAAGAGGGTTTTGTGCATCGTGACTTTCACCTTGGAAATATATTAATAAATCGTCTTCCCATTATTGCTGATTTTGGACTTAGCAGCCCAGCTAATTTAGATAAATCTAAAGGAGAAATTTATGGAGTGCTTCCTTATATGAGTCCAGAGGTGCTAAATGGAAAGCCATACACTCAAGCTGCAGATATTTATAGTTTTGGGATGATTATGTACGAAATTGTAACAGGTGAACGACCATTCGGTGAGCGAAGTCATGATATACATCTTGTATCAGATATCTATGATGGCGTACGACCTAAGATACCAAATACAGTTTCCGGATGGTGCAAATTTACTATTGAGAAATGTTGGGATCCTATTCCAGAAAATAGACCAACTGCCAAGGAACTTGAAGACTTTATCAGATCTTTCCTCTATCCAGGAGACAAACTGAATACTTTACATTTTCAGTACTACAGCTCTGTAGAACATCCTAAAACAGATAGAGAAATTATAGAGAGTGTTAAACTAGAAAAGCAGAGATTAAATGAGGAGACACAAGTGCAAAAAATCATTCCAACAAATATGAACAAAAAACAACAAATCCATTCCAATGCAGTTTACACCAGTCGAATCTTTACTAAAAAATCAATTTCCAAGGCTACAGGCGCAGGTATTTTTATTTCTAATTATAAATTATATTGACATTTCACATTAATTACATAATTGTATCGAATGTCTAGGCTTCACAAGCGTATGTTTGTATGTTCAAGACGAAGGTAAATTATTATTTAATATTATTTTATTAAATATAAGTTTATATATTGAAAATAGTTGTTTACATACTCTAGCATATAGGACTACTGAATTTGATATTGATGTTGATGCCGAATCTACAAGTGTCGATTTGTATGTTCCAAATATCTCACAAGAGTTTGGTATTGATGTTGAGAGTAATGGAAAAGATGCCCGAAAGAACATCCAAACACAGCGTAAGTTTTTTTCATTAAAAAAGACGAGTTTTAAAAGATTATATGCTAAGTTTTTAACAAAAACCAGATTTCGAAGAGCATAAAACGAACAGTAAACGTCCTATTGAATACGTGTCGGAAGAATCAAATAAAAGGGGAAAGATTTCATTTTTATTGAATTAAGAGAAAATAATACTATTAAAATTAAAAGTATGCGAGAGAATCAGTAGAATATCTTACAAAACTTCGTTTTTGGAACAATTATAAAGCATTACATCCATGACAAAAGGTGGGATCTGGAGAAAATATAATGCAAAGCAAAATATACGCGTTATCGTTATCGAATCACATTAAAGGGATTAAAAAATATAATTTTTTAATTTGTTAGCATCAAAAAAAAACATTAGCGTTAGAACAATGATAAGCACATTATAATTCACCAATATCTTATCCTTCCCCAACCCGAAAACGTCGTTTGGAGTCAACAAGTACAATTCCTAGTCATATGCTACAATAATTACATCAATTATATGGTGCATAAAATCTAAAATCATCAAAAGATTGTATTTTATAAAATGTATAAACTTCTTTACTAAGAAGTAAATACAAAATTTAATCCGTGAATATGCTCAGAACAGGCCTATTCTGTCATATTCACGGATTAAATTTCGTATTTACTTCTTAGTAAAGAAGTTTATACATTTTATAAAATACAATCGTTTGATGACTTTAGATTTTATGCACCATAGCATTTTAAACGTACAATATTGCATTCCAGTACTGGTATTCACATGAACATAGTACCCCTATTTGTGAGCTTCTGTTGATAAACCGGTAACATATTATGGTCCAACAGCAAACCAAATTGGCGGAGGTAGAGATGGTAGTGGCGACGGTGTAGTCATATGAAAATTATTGTCGTTTTGGAATTTCGTAAAATGTATAAGTATTCCAATGGAATCAAGTTAGCTTAATATACTTGCATCAATAACAATAAACTGCATTTGATTATCAAAAGCTACACTTTTGCCTTTCTTGCATCATTCAATACCGTCCTACTCTCAAATGTGAAAGACTGGGAGGCCATATTGGGGGAAGAATGCCGAACGTATCAATACATGTACATGTACAAACTGAGTCAGTTACAATTAATACATGTACATTTACATGTTAATATTAATATTAATAGTGATAGACTCGTAGTTTTAAATTGCGAAACATTGTGATTCTTTATGCATTACGTACTTGATATATGTATTACGTAATTTAAGTGCAGCTAATTTTCTACTGTACAGCAGTGCATAAAGTAACCCTTTTTGGAGAAAATTTAAACCTTAATTTAGTCCGATTTCTTAACAAACCAATTACGTATGTTTCTGCAAAAAGAATAAATCGAGATTCATCTCCGTACAATTTCTTCAATTTTTTTGTACTAAATTAATAGCCTTGAGACTTAAATTTTCTCAAAAGGGGTACTTTATGCAGTGCTTGTACGGTAATAATAGATTATATATGTACATGTCAATAAGATAACAAAGCTATACATATATAAAACACATGGTAATCTTTATTTAATCTTTATTTAATCTTTATTTAATGTTATCGTTATATGTAACATGTACATACTGTATAAACTTAATTTTGTTTTATTTTATATGAAAAACCAGAACGCTTTAAAAAATTGGATAAAATTTTATCCAATAAGCCAAACTATAATTAATATATGAAATCAATCAAGGAATGTACATGTATATTAAAGTTTAAATCAAGAATTATACGTAATCCCTTGCAAATTGTTATATTATACAGCGGTGACTAAAGTTTTGCGAATAAAAAATATATTATTGCCATTTTAAGAAAATTAATAATTTACACGATTTTTAAATCCCCATGAAAACTAACTTTATGCCAATTTTCAGTTAAATCGGAGTGTTAGCCATTAAAATATGAGTTCAAATTGTTGAAATTTCCATAGTGTAATTTTGACATTTGTGGACTCATCTCTCAATAGCCAACATTCTGATTCCGCTGAAGATTAGTACATAGGTGCATCTCATAGAATAGAATATTTTATGTTTATTGGCTTAGTGAAAAATGGCATTTAATCAAAATTTCACTAATTAAAAAATTGTTTATATCATTCAAAATTTCTTAAATGACAACAATTTTTTTTATATATTTTTCAAAAATTTTCTAGGTTATTTGCTTTAATATGAGTAGGGATGGATGCTATGAAACTTATTGGATTGGTATTTGAGTTGGCTTGTCTCGAAACTGTTGCAAGTCTGATACCATATTTTAAAATCTTATTTGAATTGCTTCAAGATTTTAAAAATTCTGATATCAAATAAAAATTTTAACTGAAACCTAGAAGAAAATTTGTATTGGAATATTATCTAAAAAATTCTAATTTATAATAATGAAATTTTCTGTTACATTGATTGCTTGTTTATTAAATTGATTGTTAATGGTGAGAAAAATTAATTGTGATTTTCAGTGAGAATTTTTAATTGAGAAAACTTAATACTTAGGTTTCAATAATGTAAATTTTTTTCGATAAAAAGATAGTAAAACGTGAAATATAACTACGATCAATTATTTATATATATTCGTAAAACAGCTTCATATTCAATTTCATATCGGAACCGAGTTCCAGTTCAGTTCAAGCAAAGAAGCCGATTCCTAGAACCGAACTGGACAAAATTGATTAACATCCATCCCTCACGAGTATAGTAACTATAAGCATCAAATAGATTTTCGCAAAGCTTTTTGTGATGTAAAACCTTGGTCATTATTGTATATTGAAATAGTAATTATAATTAATAATCTTTTAAAAGCAATTAAACATATGGGGGTGAGTCAATAGAAACCAAGCAAATTGTTCTTTTTCAAAAATGAGTTTTTTATTAAAACAATAGAAATACATATATTGATCATTTTTATAATTAATCATGAATTCAAATTTATATAATGAAATTTTGAGACAATGCATTTCAAAGTTTTTTTATATATTAATCATATAAAATGTGGGAAATAAAATACTAATTATCGCAAAATTAAGATTTTTTAATTTGCTTGGTTTCTATTGACTCACTCCCATATACGTATAATTTCCATCATCAAGAATTTGATTATGAAACATATTTGCGTTTATATTATTCATGTCTATTACATTAAAATATGATTAACAATATTTTTATTATATCGAAAACAAACATTGGTAATTAATTAGTTAATTGATTTACTATAGTGATTCTAGAATATAAATTGAATAGTGAAACTTTCAAACACTAATAAGCACATAGATGCGTCATTTTTATTAACTCAATTCAAATATTTAAGAATTGATTTCAAAATATATTAATAGTTTGAATCACTTAATTAATTGCTTCAAGTGCTTAAATACGAATTGTGATAGTGGTGATGATAAAAACATTAATATTTAGCTTCTATTATTATTTTTTATTACTAGAAAATCAAAACTCTTTTTGCTGATTTTTAGTTCAAAATTGATTCTCAGATATTCCTAAAAATAGGCAACATATTGTATGTTATGAATTCGATAAATTTCTTAACTAAGAAATAAAGCCGAAATTTAATCCGATAAAACGATAAAATAGTCCTTTCTTGATTATTTTATCAAATTGAACTTTGAGCAAATTTGTAATTGGTCTATAGAGGCCTATATATGAATAGGAATGTAAACCAAACTTCAAATTTTCATAGCAAAATTAAATTCATTTTATAGGTACTGTATATAGCAGTGTTGTCAGAAGTGTCCAATTAGGTGTCAAATTCCAATTAAAAACAATTGGACATATAAAGTTGACAACACTGGTATATAAAAGTTTTATTAAAAAGAAGATTCAGCTTACATTTTTTTCTAATCAAACTATATTATTCTTCATTTTTGAGATTCGGCATTTTTCTTGAATTTTAGTTTAGGTAACATCCTTAATATCATATAATTATTTCAAGAAAATTAATAAATTCCATAATTAAAAGCTTATTTTAAATGAAATTGAATCTGATTTTTCTTTTTGTCATCATATGTATCCATCTCTTTCACGCTCTTTCTTTCCGTTAATTTGTTAGGATTAGTCAATAGTCTCATTCTATCTTCTTCCCGCTAACTTGTTATAGTTTCATTCACCAAATTACAAAATGAAAGTGCGATGAAAAACACGTTAAGTGAAAGATGCAAAATATCATTATTAAACCGCGCGACGATGAAAATTTTGTTTTTTAATAGAATAATAATTATATTATTATTCCAAATAAATTATCAGCATTATACAAATATTTTAAATGTTATAGATGTTGAAAAAATTAGTTAAACCTGCGTTTCTTTTGGCAATTATAGTTTTTATTTATAATATAACATACAATAAAAGAAGAGAAAGTTATCACCTATCTACCCCATAGTGGATTTCATAAACAACGTATTTCTTTAGAGAACGCGATTTTTCTAGCATATTATATAAATCGCGCCACCAACTATACTCGGAAATCAAATCCCCTGCCTGGCCTGGTCATAAAGTCCAAAGCTTGCAATTCGTCTTGCAAAATTAAATGCCACCAAAAATCTCGACGATTGTTACTCTTTCAATGAGAATTCGAAAAAATATAAACGGTGCATTCGAGAATACTATTCATATACATTATTTCCATGGGACGAATTGATGGATTTGAATTTTATTCGAAGTCACGTTCGGATAATAAATCGGCAAGATTTCAAGATCTACGTATATACATGTAAATTGATCCCGAAAAGGAAATATATTACCCAGAAGAAAAATCAAGATATAATAACCAGTTATATGATCAAAAACATTGTTTCGAAATTTGAACGACAATTGCATATTTTTAGTTTACTAAATCACAGAGAAATTAATGCATTTTATCAGCCTATATAGTACTAATAGGATAAAGACAAGTATTCACGAGAATCAAGTGTGATTCGGAACAAATTAGTTTTGAACATCCGATCTTAATTGTGGCTGAAAAAATCATACGCAAATTAGGTGGATCTGAAAAGTATATTGGAGTGCATTTACGCGTTGGAGATGCTGGATACGAATATTATAAACGGAAGCGATTAAAAATGAGATTAATCAAGAGAACATCGATATGAATGAAAATAATAATGATGATGATAGTAATAAGAGAAAACGAAATCGTCCATCTATTATTAATATTAACAAATGTGCAAAAACAAATAGCCCTCAATCCTTAATAAAACAATATTTATTGCTACCGATGTAAAACCAAATGATCCCGCAATACAACCAATATTTACAACGTTCCTTGCACATTCACAATCAATTGAATTGCAATTATTGAAAAAACAAAAAATATAAAGGACAATCCATCTTTATATGAATACTTTTTACCAATGGTGGAACTAATGGTTTCTGCACATGGCAGTAAATTCTTTGGAACTGATAGGTCGACATTCTATAAATATGCTTTACGATTGCATCAATTACGAGTGTCAGATAATAGTACAGATCGCAAAGTTGTCATACTGTCTAAAACTATTTGTCTAAAACTCTTGGGTTTAGACAAGATTTACAATCCTCTGCGTATGTGGCTCGCTGTGGACTGTATATAATACACATTACCCGACAAGATTCAGAAAAATTTTAGAGTAATATATAATAATTAATTTATCATATAGATATCAAAAGCTGAATAGTAAATAATATATTTTTTAAATATTAATATAATAAAAAGAATATATTAAATATTAATAATCAAAATATATCATGGTATAAATAAAAGATACATTTTAATTACAACAAATTCAAGATCATAATATGCAATTTTCAAATAATAAATCTTGAATTACAATATTTATCTATTAATATTTTCTCTAATAACAAAAATTAATTTCAAAGTATTAACTTTTAATTTCAATATTATTTATAATTATAAATATCTATTATAATTTAATAATTTATTATAATATTATTTTTTATATTTTCAAAGTTTAATTATATTATTATTTAATATATTAATATCTTTTATTATATTTTATATTTGAATTAATTAATATATATAAAATTATTTCTATAATTTATAAAATTATTTCTATAATTTATAAAATTTTGCATATTAAATCTATAAAAAATAGTATATTTAATTATATGAAATTTTAATAACTATATATACAGTAACAATCAAAAAAAATGGAATGCTAAAACAAATTTATTAATAAAAATATGAAAAATATAAGTTTTTCTCTTTATATAAAAGTTTTCAATTTTACTAATAATATTTTTTATTTTTATATTAAAATGAAGATAATATCACATATTTTAATATATATTTTTTCAGATTTTTTAGATTTAATCTGATAAAGCTATTCTAATTACATATAAAGTTAATTATTTTTTTATATGTTTTTATTATTAAAAAATAATTAACTTTATATGTAATTAGAATAGCTTCATTAGATTAAATCTAAAAAATCTGAAAAAAATATATATTAAAATATATAATATTATTTTCATGTTAATATAAAAATAAAAAATATTTATTAGTAAAATTGAAAACTTTTATATAAAGAGAAAAACTTATATTTTTATTATGTTTTATTAATAAATTTGTTTTAGCATTCCATTCTTTTTAATTGCTACTATATAATAAAAAATAAAATTAGTATAATATATAATGACTAACAAAATCATGAAATTACATGTATAATTATATATAGTAAAATTCAAATTTTTATATTATATAAAAGTTTTCAATTTTACTAATAAATATTTTTATTTTTATATTAAAACAAAGATTATAAGTTATAGTTTAACATATATTTTTTTCTGAATTTTTTAAATTTTTTGATAGAGTTTTTCTAATTGCAAAGCTATTGCAAAAATTTTTATAGTTAAAATGAAAAATTACTTATAAAAATTTTTGCAATAATTTTATAATTATAATAACTTTGTCAAAAAAAATCTAATAATAAAATTAAAAATTTTTATATAAGACAAAATTTTAATTTTTATTATATTTTTATTAATAAAATTATATATATAATTTCATAATTTTATTAGCTATTATATATATTATAATTATATACTTAATCAAATTTAGATTTTGTAATAAAATTTTAAAATATTAAGTTCAAATAAATAAATATAATATAAAAATAAACTTTTTAATTTTATTTAAATTATTACAAATTTATTTATTAATTATTAAATTAGCTTACAAATTTAAAATTGGATTGAAAGCAAAGATTAAATAATAAATAAAATATTAAAAAACAGTAATATCTAAGTTTTATATCAATTTCTATAAAAAATTATAATAATTCAAAAATATAATAATAAGATGAAAAGATTATAAAAAAGTAAAGATTAAAAGAAAAGAGAAAAATATAAAATAATAAGAGAACAAATAATAAAGAAAAATTTAAAATACTAATTCTTTGTAATGTATCAAGCTTTTTAGTAATAATAATAACAAAAATTCTTTTACTTTGTTTTTCTTACAAATATTAAAATATCAAATTCAAAAATAATAAAAGTTCAAAATAATAAAATCAAAATATTTAATCAAAATTAATAAATTTAATATAGCAATTTGTTCAATATAATATAATATAAAACTAATAATTCAATAATAGTAATTTATTTGATATAATATAAAACTAATAATTCAATAATAGTAATTTATTTGATATAATATAATATAAAGTTCAAAATTAATAATAGTATTTTATTTGATATAATACAATTTAAAGTCACTTATATACAAGTTTTAATATAATTAAAAATAAAAAAGATAAATATTATTTGAAAAAAGTTTTTTGTTAAAAGAGTATTTATTTTTCATTTGCAATATATTAAGTTAAAATTTAAATAGCATTTCTATTTATATATTATTAAAATATAATTCTAAAATATAATAACTAGCTAAAAGCAAACTAATTTAATTAAATTAATAAGAAAATAAAGTAAATAATGAAAAGTAAAATGAAATAATAAAAAACAATAAAAAATATAATAAAATAATAAAAAGTAATCAAAAAATAATAAAAAATAAAGAAAAATAATCAAATGATTAAAAATGATGAAAAGTAATTAAAATAATAAAAAATAATTAAAAAATAATTAAAAATAATTAAACTAATAAAAAATAATAAAATAATTTAAAAATTTTTATTATTATTTTTAAAGCGATTCTGA
>CAJVPL010002035.1:0-10606 GCA_910591945.1 Ambispora gerdemannii
AACTTGTTCTATTATTTATTATCCTTGAAAATAAAAAACTGTACATTCATTTTTTTTCTTGCATAAACTTTTCATTTTAACTAGCAAAAACAAAATTAAAAAATTACCAATTATATTAATTGTTTATCTAATCAATAAACTATCCGTTAATGACTATCGTTAACTAGCAAAAACAAAATTAAAAAATTACCAATTATATTAATTGTTTACTCAAAAAACTATCTAATCAATAAACTATCCGTTAATGGTTTGATAATATGCTCTGCATGACGATATAACGATAGGGTCACGATCAGCCGCTTCTCGTATTACGATAAATTAAAATCATGCATCAAAATTTTGGTATATACGTATAACACTATTTATGTTTACTTTGGAACCTTCTAAAAGATAGAACAAATAGTTGGATCGCTTAAAAAACGTATGATGAAAAAACTGTTACGGTGATGTCGTTTGTCGCACGGATGAATTCGTTGAACGCCATTCATAGCATTGAAATTCTTCGTCTGGTTTGGAAGGGATATCACGGTTGTCAATCTTGTCAGACTAGATCTGGGACAAAGAATTGATTGTATACTAGAATGGCTGGAATAACTAATTCTATAACTTTGTGCGTTACATTGACTGTATAATGAATAACTTTTTCACTATTATCATAATAATTCGTATGCTTTAGGCTTGATTCTTCAAATACAAGTAAAATTGAATTTGATTTCTCTTTTTTGAAATGGAAACCTAGACTTTTACCATGGTACATGTTCGTACGGCAACTCATCCTTATAAAACTGTATCTAATATAAAGTAAGTATCAACATCCACAGCTTCTCGTCTACTTACAGGTACTTTCGACAACTCGGGTCCTACTCACATATCTCCATCATATTCTTGTTTTAAAAAAACATTATTGACAGCTCTTAATACAAATGTTGCAAACGAAAGTGGAAGGATTGCTTTTAGAGTTTCTCCACACCCAGCACTTGTAGGAACAAGTCGTCGAACGAAATATTACAAGTGATACAAAAGAGTTGGGTTCCAAACGTCGAAAGAACGAACTTTGTGTACACAAACTAACAATGTCCGTATCAGCAAACGAACAGAATTAGACTTCATAGTGATTCTGGTAACATGAGTATGAAGTGTTGATCAACTACCACAATTCCATATGATTTGATCGTTTACATAATTAATCAATAAGGACGGCGTGTTTTTGGTTGTATCGGATGAATTTCGTCTTTTCTGTTTCAATCGGAATAAATATTGCTTTTCTCAACTGCTATATCTGCCTTATAAAATTGTATTATAATTTTTTATCAATGAGATAATCAAAGAAAACAATCGAGTCGGTGGTTCTTAAGACAAATCCAGAATAGGGAAAAGCGATATCTAAATGACGATAGTATAACGATAATGAAACAAGTTTTTAAGGAATCATGACAGACAATAGCGATTATAATCAAGTACGCCAAATTCCCAGACGAGTTAGCTTCTGAGGGTTTGGGAAACTAATCGGGAAATAGGTTAGAACGATGCTGTGGATGTTTTCATTTGAAATATATCCCGAAACATCTTTCCCTTATTTACACTATGAAAAAATCTGTGAGTGAGGAGAAACATGAAAATTCCGACGGATTAGAATGGGATCACCGAATAACTTGTGATTAATAAGCGTAGTATTAAACCGTTCTTTCGAGAAAAGCATTCTTCATTGAGGGATTATTTAGTAAGGTTTTTAACTGATACCTTCTATGATTTAATTTATTCACCATTTTAAGTACGTGAATTAACCATCATATCTATTTATATGCATACACACATAACTAAGGTAATTTTATTTTTGGAATTTAGTTTCATTATCATTATCGTTATTGCTATAAATAGAGAATTAGAATGATTTTTAACTTTACTCATATAATATATCACCGAGAATATTTGCATGATTGGTGCGGGTGCTCACACACACGACGATTAAAACTACATAGCCATATCATGATAAAAAATATTCTCGTTCTTATTCTGCTCTGCTTGTTAAGCCACGCCACGTCAGACGACACAATCGACGAGTCAAGACATGATACCGGTCAATGAACCAGTTTTTTATTGTTGCTTCAATTGTGGTGGCTGCATTCGAGCATTCATCCAAACAAACGAGTTCGTGAATCAACGAGTAAGGTGTGCATGGCATCTTCTCAAATCGGCGTGATTTAATTTCGTTTCTGATGATGATGATGATGATGATGACGACTCGCGTGTTTCTATTCGTCCGAAAATGTTTCAAACATTTTAATTTATCGTAGTCGGTAACCCCACAAATGAAACAAATAGATAAATAGATAATTTCAGCCCATCCAAATCAAGCAACACCGTTATCACCACACACCAACAACCAACCAACGACATGGACCAACGCTACCATTCCTTTCTTGGCATCTACAATAAATGGGAATCGGAATAAAAGAAAAAGTCAACATTTCCTATTCTGCCTGATTTCTCTGTGATATTTCTCCTATTCATTAACCAATGCAATGTAATTCATCCCGCGCACACACGCACACGCACGTACAACAAAATAAAAGAAAGAAAACGGGTTTGTTCTCATACACTCTTGCATTTTTTCTGATTCATAAAAAACAATTGAAATTTCTTTTTTAGGGTTGAAGAATTTCGTAGTATTAATTTCTTTGGGCCGAATGCTTGAAAGACATTCATCGCCATCAAAGCCAACCACCCAAAACCATCGCACAAAGAATATGGTATGAATGAGTGTCTCATTCTACTTCACTAAACCGATTTTTATAAACAAAAAAAAAAACTTAAAAAAGGAACTAGCCGAATAAATACCATCCAATCAGTGCACACCCAATGAGACACACACTCTTCAATAACATGCATGCATTCATCATCGTTTTTTTTTTTTTTTGTTGTGCATTTCTTGCCGAATTAATAAATCGAATAACACACATTACCTATTCAAATATTTATATTACCATCATCACACGAACAAAACAAATTAAAAAAGCATCAGCACAATTATAATAGCATTGCAAAATGACACAAATACAAAATGAATGGGACAAAAAAATGAATGAATGAATCAATCAATTGAATGGGAGTAAAATGAACCAGATATAAAAATCAAATAAGAACTTACTACCCATTTACATATTCCCCTTTTTACAAATCCTATTCATCGTGTTCAGTTCTGTGTCTATTGTTTTCTTCCTGTTACCAAAACATAATTAGAAACTTTTTATCATGCATAGAAAAGAAGCTATTTATTATGCATATCAGTTATTTACGGATGCATGTTTATGATGACAATAAATTTACTACATAATACAGTATATATATCGATATGCGTAATATGTACATAACCCGAACACTTGCAGTGGGCGTATCAATTATTAAAAATCCAACACTTCAGATCTATTGATTAACCGATTGTTTCGCCTCATCCGAGAAATTTGTCCTACGCTTTTACGTACTTTGTTTACCGTCAAAAAAGACTAATAGTTTAAATAGAAACAAACATTATGACAGAAAAATAGCATCATCACGTAAATCTGCTCAAGAAAGGCAAAAGAAGGAAACCGACGCTTCTTTTTAGAAATTTCCGGAAAAAGGAATAAGCTGATTTATTATTATGAATTTCATTCAATTCATTCATTCAATGAATCACAATCCATCGATACATGTACAGATTCCTTTAATAATAGGTAAATTTATTTTTGAAGACGATGATGAGATGATGATAATATAAAGTTTGTTCCCATATTTGGGCAATAGAAAAGAAAAACGCGAAAGTTATTATTTTACTTATTTGACGAAAAAAAATTTATTTATTATCCTATACACTAAGACCATTATAAATCCTAACTATATATCGCTTATTCACTATATTTAATTCTGGATAAAGCAATCATAATCGATTTTGTTTCCAATACGTTAAAACTAACGTATACATAAATAATAATACAAATAATAAATAAAAACCATAAATAAGTGTAGCCTGTACGCCCGCTCTTTTTCTTTTAAATGCCATCGTATTCTCATTTTACTTCCTGTCAAAAAAAAATTCGAACGAGACCATCTAACTAATATTAACACTACTACTATTATTATTATTATTGTTGTTGTTGTTATTATAATTATTATTATTATTATTATTGTAACTAGCTAGTAATAAAAAATATATATTGGTGTTAGTTTTTTCTTTTATCCATTCCATTCGAATCGATTTCACTTTGAACAATATCTAAAATAAATATATTCATCATCATCAAGTAAAACATATAGTAATAGTGAAACCAATATCATTCGACATAGCAAATCTTTCAACAGCAGCAGCAGCAGTAAACAATCAAAATGGAAATCGAAACTTGTGATCCAAAAATTCTCGATATTCAACTTCCCTATCCACCAACCATAACTCCCCGAGAATGTCTCACCACAAAGAAAAATGGCGAGATCCCCACAAAAGCGCCCAATAGTTTTCTGATTTATCGTCGATTATTCCACGAAGAGATTCGCGGTCGAGGTTTTTGCCTACAACAACGAGCGCTCTCTTCGATTATATCACGATCATGGGAAAAACAATCACCACAAGTCAAGAATACTTACAAAGAATTGGCGAGACAAGCGAATCTGGAACTTATCGAAATTCGTAGATTATGTCTGGCCGATACCTCGCTATTGACGAGATCATATCCACAGAAACCATATCGAAAAGGAGTTTCATTCGTTTCGCCAATAATCGGGAAATATCATAGCTCTTCGAGTAATCATATCAATAATAGTAAACATTCCAGTCAAACTAACTTTCGAATTCAAAAGATTATTCCACCAACTTCTACACCACCACCATCATCATCAGCGGTAGAATTAAACAATCAAAAATTCTCTACAAATGCACCGTATCATAATCAATTAATATTACCACACCCAGATTCTCACAAATACCATAATCAACACCGTGCATTTCATCATTCAAATCACTCTTCTGAATCAATGGACTCGGATACAGATGATAATGTTAGTAATCATAGCGACGAGTATCGAAAACCTTCGAGGTCAAGTTTCTTGGATATTGTCTTGAATGACACTTCGGAAGAACCCAGCATAACGAAACGTGTAACACATCATTATCAATATCCAGAAACGACGTCATTCAATAATAATTATAATAATAATTATAATAATTACAATAACAACCACCACTCTAACAATTTTCGTTTCGAATCAAATAATTTGGGATTTCCAACCCCATTTAACAACCATCATAATAATAATAATAATATTAATAATAATAATAATAATAATAATAATAACCATAACCATAATCATCATCATCATCATCATCATCATGAAAGCAATTCATTTGAACAAAAGATAGTGAAATATGAATTTGTTCCAGAAATGCGAAATGAAGTGTCTTCATCGACTGCTGCCATCACCCCTCCTCTTTCCAACACATCGTCGTCATCAGTACATAAAGAACACTTAAAATCCGAAGATATCTGTTCGGAATGTTTCTTGCCAAAAAGCCCCAGTAATGATTGCATTAAAATGAATGAATAAATGAAAAGTAACACAAACATTTAATAACTATGTAATAAGAAATCGATCGGCATGTATTTGTAATTCACAAACACGCACTGCCCATTATTATTAATTGTTAATACTAATCTTGTAAAAAGAATTTGATTCATACGTAATTTAATTTGAGATGAGAATTGATAATTGATGATCGATTGCGTCCGTGAAAGGAAATTTATATTCCATCCTCCACATTTCATCACTTCCCAATAAGGAAGGTTTGATCAGTACTTTTTCTGTTATCGATAAGATTATTGAGTGAGAAGCAATATAAGCGAAGTTTCGGACACGATCATTATAGATTCCATTTATAGATAATGCATGATTTCAATGAATGAATGAATGATGAATGGTTATGCGCTCATATTTAAAAATGTGATATGGAACAAACCAAAAGAATGCTAGTTTAGTGATATGTTTGGTGTGTGTATGTATGAACTTCATGTGCCTTTCTTCTCTGTCCGTTTTCTTTTTTCTCATTTATTGATACGTAACACCCGATCACACAATGCAAATTAGAATGTTGTGTCATACATTTGTTGCTACCAGTGAGGTCATAATTGGGGTGTGTATCCGTTTTTCATATCAATATGAAAAAATGTGTCAGTTAGATAGTATGCATAAGAGAACAAAGTCACCACTCGGAAAATAATTTTATTTATAGCCTCATCAAATCATATTCTATACACATACGTACATGTATATTGATCGATCCAACGAAACAAAGATTGTACATGTGCTACAAAATTTCCAAATCATTATTAAATTAAAGATTTTTTTTTAGTTTAGCATCTAATTTTCATTTTACAATTACCATTTTCACCCGTATTTTCTTTATTGCTATCTATTTTTCATCAACGGATAATATAAATAACAAAGATGTCTGAAGAACAAAATCAAAAACCATCCATAAATCCTTTATTTGCTGCGTTTACTGAAGATGAGAGAAGCGCTGTCGCGCAATTAAAGAATAAATTAGATGGGATATTGACCCTTGCTGTAGCGCCTGAAGATTATTCTCTTTGGGGAATTCCATTGGATAAAGAATCATCTGATGAACGACTAGAAGTTCTCTTGATAAAGTTTTTAAGAGCGAGGTGAGTTTTGTTAATTCGTAAATGACACGTTAAACTCAGATTAAGCTTAATATATAATTCTCTGAATGGCATAGAAATCTTGATGTCGCGGAAGCTCAAGTGATGCTGACTAATACAATAAAATGGCGTCTCGAATTCAAAGTTGACGGTATACTTGAAGAGAAATTCGACGAGGCAATATTCCCTGGGAGGATCGGATTTATTCATGGCCTTGACATTAAAAATCGTCCAGTCACTTATAACCTGTACGGCGGTCTCGATAATCAAAAAGTATTTGGGGACGTGGAAAAATTCTTGCGATGGCGTGTACAGTTAATGGAACGTGGAATCGAAGAACTGGATTTCGTAAATGTGGATCAAATGATACAGGTTCATGATTACGAAGGGATCGGGTTGGGATCGCATGATAAAACAACCAAGACTGCAAGTAAAAAGGTCACGCAAGTTATGCAAGATAATTATCCGGAATTTTTGGTATTTCTTGTTTTTTACCCTTCATTCTTGTGATACGTAATGGAATAATAATTGTTTTCTCCGTTTTCTGTTATGCACACAGGCTGTTAAATTTTTCGTAAATGTACCTTGGTGGGGCGACCTTGTATTTAAGTTTATTTCGGTCTTTCTTGCCGAACAAACGAAAAAGAAATTTGTTGTCACTTCAGCGAGTAATGTCAAAGAACACATGACAAAATATATCACCGAAGAAGAATTACCCACCAAATATGGTGGGATAGGTGTTGTTCCTGAATTGGAAATCGCAACCTTTAATGGCGGAGCGGAAGTAGACGATGGTGCCAAAGAATCAACGCACTAATATTCAATAAACATCGTTTTTATTGCTTTCTTTAAAAATCAAAGCTTCGGTTTCTCGTCTTTGTTATTTAGGATTAAAGACATTTATTTGGTACTTTTTTAGCGTAATATAATAATAAAAGACATTTATTTATTCAAATTAATAATAGAGGAGACATTTTTTCAATTAATATTTTTAGCATTAGCATTTAAAGTAATCATAGAAAACAAGTAATTACATCACTAATAGACAAAGAGAGAGGTAATTAGTTATTTTGTGTCCAGATGCGCATTATCTTGGCGTCGTTTTCCTTTCCCATTTCACTTACATTCATATCAATCGCGCGGGTCCAAAAATAGAAAACAAGGAATAAATGAAGAAATACAAGTTAATAAAAATCGTCCATGATTGAATTCAGAAAGGAATCACCAACGAGTCTAAGCCACGTCTCGGTCTAATTAAGACCCAAAAAAAGTTATTGTGACTGAATTATCTCTGACACAAACTACAAATCAACATACACAGTAAACCTTTATCTTTGCATCGACAAAATTTGACTGGACGGTGTATGAAGAAAAATCCTCTTTAGTCGAAATTAGAGTCCAACACTGAGCTAGTCAACTTAAGAGGTTTACCGTGTAATATAAAAGAGAAATGAAACGAACTTTAGATCATTGTATTGGTACAATTGTCGAAGGTCCTCGTTAAGACGTAATGTGCTCGAACATGTTGACTACTTTATTTTTAATTCTGGTGCTAAAATTGTTGAACCGACTAAGTTTGCAATTTTGACTTCTAAAAAAACGAAAGTCAGTCATCAGACTCGATTTTTAAATTAATAATGCACGTATTTTTTTTTAATTTATTTTTATTATAGAATATAATAAATGAGTGTCAGTAAAAACAAAGAAACCGATTTTTAAGGAGTTTTTATGTTAAACAATAGAAAGAAATATGCAAATTGTTGGTACATGTATTAGCGATTAAGTGCACTTTGTTTTATTATAAAAAATTTTTTAACGCGTGTCTGCAGGACTATCGCTATAATCCAAGTTTTTTAATGCTTACTAAATGTTGCACTTTTACAATACATGTACTCAACATAAATACGTGTAATGAGAATCTTTTACTTTATTATGTTTCTCAGCTGTTAAAAAAAATGGTTGTGCAATTATAATATTACCACAATCGTTTTGTCTCAAGAAAAATACTGTAAAGCCAGAAAATACATGTTAGAGATTTGATTTTCTTTCAATATTCAGGATCGTTATCACTGTGTGCCTTTTCAATATACCCTTCTAATGGTTCCATCATAGGAAAATTACTAAATGCTACGCGAAAAGACAAATATTCAGTTACCGCCCAAGAATTATTAATCTCTATCTCTAAAATCTGCTAACAAAAAACATGCATCAGAAATTTTACAATGAAAAAATATATACGTATTCTTTAAGTTTCGAAAAACTTACTAGGTTAAGATATTATATACTGGCTATGGTTAAACCAGCCATTACCGCTATGTATAAACCGGCTCAGAAATTTTGGTTTTATTGTAAATCACTATAAACCGGATTTTTTGAAAGTTTGCACTATAGAACAGTTTATCGTTATTATTAGTTTAACAATATATAAGTAATTGTTAGCAATATACTAAAAATTTTGTTATGCAATTTCAAAACTTGTTTTTATAATATGAATATCATACGTATTTGAGTATATATTAAAAAAATCCTTTTTATTACAATTTTTAAAATTGCTTATTTCTTGGAATTATTTTATTATATTATTATATAAATGATAATAAACAATTTGTTAAGTATGTTGAATATAAGGTCACTGATAAAAAAATTGGTTCTTAATATCTGACTGGATTAGCCAAGTCAAAAAAATATTATTTATTATATGTATATAATGTGACACTGGGTAGTTGATGACAACATTGTATATTTCACTGAGCATACACCATCAATACCAGAATACCGATAACTTACAGAACCAGAATCATCTAAAATCATCTGAAATAATGCATCTTATAATAAATGATATATTTTATTAATAAAAAATAATAACAGAAAAAGAGGGATAATAATTATAGAATAGAGCAAATTACTTATAAAGTAATTTGATAAAAAAATAAATTGTACTTAAAAATTATAATTAAGTCATTAGATATTTTTATAATCAAATAAAAATAAAACTTACTTTGAATCTCTGATTACAACTTATAAATAATAAAAAATATATAATAATTTTTGTCAGTTAATTGAATTATTATTTTAGCTAATTGTATAATTTAAGAACCAATTTTTTTATTATAAATTATAATAATTTTTTATCATTTTATATGAAAAAAATTATTATTATTTATATTAAAAACTAGATTATTAGAAAATAAATACAAATTAATAAATATCACTTTTATATAATATTAATAATTTTTTAATTTTATAACTTATAGTAGTAATTAATAGTAAAATATATTTTTTTCTTATATAATAATTTTTTATTTTATTATTAATATTTTTAAATATGTTAAAATATGAATTATAATTTTTATTTTAATATAAAATAAAAATATTAATTAATAAAAATTAATTAATAATACAAAAATTATGAAATTATATATAGTAACTAATAAAATTATAAAATTATGCATATAATTTTATTAATAAAATATAATAAAAATTAAAATATTTGTTTTATATAAAAGTTTTTAATTTTATTAATCATTATTTTTTATTTTTATATTAAAATAATAACTATAAGTTATAGTTTAACATGTATTTTTTCTGGTTCTTTTAGATTTTTTATAATTAAAATATAAAATTAATTATAAAAAATTTTTGTAATAACTTTGCAATTAAAATAACTTTGTTAGAAAAAATTTAAAAAATCTAGAAAATATATATATTAAATTTTAATTTATAATCTTTGTTTTAATATAAAAAATAAAAAATATTTATTAATAAAATTAAAAAATTTTATATAAAACAAATATTTCAATTTTTATTATATTTTATATATAGTCAAATCTCTCTATAATTATCACCTTCATAAAAGCAAACTTTGATATCTATTGTTGTATAATGGAATTTCACATTAATTATTAGTCAAAATTATCATT
>CAJVPL010002036.1:0-10605 GCA_910591945.1 Ambispora gerdemannii
TTGGAAAGATATTCATGTGGGATTTTGGGAACCGGAATTATGGAATTAAGGAATTTATTGTTACTTCGGTAACAATATAATATTACTTTATCAATTTCTCTGATTAGAAGAGTTATCTATTATATTCATTTGTGAACATAGAGTGTGTTAATGTAGTTGTTTGGTCATAGACTGAACACATATAATTGATAAAGATTTGTACAGTACCCCCAAAAGTATCGCCTGATACAAGATTAAAAACAAAAATTGTGATCATTATTCAATTTATTTGATTTTTGACAATTTATGCATCAAATAAAAAATAAAATTTATTTAATATTTAATCTGCTCTCCATTTGACTCCAATACCACATTAATTCTTCGTGGAATTGATGCAGTAACTCGTTCTAAATGGCCACATCAATGTTTTCTACTCCATCTCAAGTTCATTCACAATCTTCGGAAAGATCTCATTTTTTTGAATATTGTTCTTTATTGGGTTCAGATCTGGGAAATTAGCGGGCCAGTTAATAATCGTGATTTTATTTTCCATTAACCATTCCTTAATTTTTCTCGCAAGTATGAATCAGCGCATTGCCTTGTTGAAAAATTACGTTCTGAAATGGTAATAAATGAGTTTTTAAGATTTCAAGGTAAGTATTTGCAGTTAATTTTTCGCCATTTTTTTATATTCATCGCAAAAAATTAATGGTCCTTTTAATATTTCTGCGAAACATCACCAAGCCATTACAGAATTTTGTGCACTTTTAAAGGTAAGAGTTAAGCAATTAACATTAAACTTTTTTCCAGGATGCTGCCTAACTCTTGGTTATTGTGACTGCTTTCCAACTCAACACTGGTTTCATTAGAGAAAATAATTTCATTCAATTATCATCGGGAATTTGAAATACTAGTAGAATTGTGGTAAACTTTGAACCTGGTGATAAAAGGTGAAGAAAAAAATTCAGTTTAAAAAATGCAATATCTCCACATGCAGTGAACCAAATTAAATGCTTTTGATACCATTAGAAAGGTCTAGTCAAGGCGCATCTAATGGTATCAAAATAATTGAATTTGAATTACTAAATGTGGAGATATCCCATATCAAAAACATTATACAAAATCATTCAAAATTGTATAAAATTTCTTTATCATTCTGTGAAGAAAATAGATTTTTGCAATATCTTCATATCCAGTAAACCAAATTATTTGATTTTGATACTATTAGGATGGTCTAGTTAAGATACATCTAATGATATCAAAATCATTGAATTGGTTAACTAGATGTGGAGATATCATGTCTCAAATACAATATACAAAGGTCACGAAGTTTCCAAGCTGTTGGTCTGCTTTCTGAAATAGAATAACAATAATAGATTTGCAACATCCAGGAACATTGGTTCATCTATGACAATCTCATACATAATCATTCCAAAGCTATTAACATCTGCAGCTTTAGTGTATGGCTTACCATTTAGTACCTCTGGGCTCATATAAGGAGATACTCCACAAATTTGCTGGGCCAGTAAGTTCAAATCAGCAATTTGAGTATTAGCATTAATTAATACTATATACAGCGCGGCCATGAGTATCTGAATGCCTAGCATTGCCCAAAATTATCACCTAAATTTTCTGTAATACGGTTGCCATAAAAAGTAACGTCTGATTCGTTTAAAAATAAAATTCTAAATATATATTCGTTTTATTTCATTTCTGCTTTATATACATAATTTTTTAATACATTATCTACCCTCTATATGGCTTCAATATCACCCCAATTCCTTACGACATCGAGCTCACTAACTTCCCCCAAACTAACACATTAAATTTTGACACTTTAGAATATTGTTCTACAATGGTTTCTAGATGTTTTTTATGAAGCCAAATCTGGAATAATATGTTAATTGATTCATAAGCATTAATATTCTTTTCTTGAACCTATTTCATGATCTTTTTAGAATTAGAGTTAGGATTAAGCTGAAATGCCATATTTTTCAAATTAATAAGCATAATATTATGAAAAAGGATGAAATTACCATAAAAAATCTTTGGATAAAGGTTTACGACGATTTTTTGTTGACAATGTCACGAAATGGTTTAAGTTATCTTTATTTGGCTTCTTGGAAATGTGTATTTTTTTTCTTGCTTGTTAATAGCTGTTACCTTCCAGACCCTGGTAAATTTTCTTTTTCTTATTTCTCTTGTATTTGGCAAGAGACCATTATCCCGTCATTGGATCACAGCTCATTTTCTGGCAACTTGCACGGCACTCATAATCCCCAATTAAAATTGCCATTTATCCTCGTCAAAGTCAGTCAACTGGAGGTGGTGTGTTATATTTGCAGCCAAAAAATTTCGCCCAGTGTATGAAAAGTCGAAGAAAGAAATAAAAAATTTGCAGTTAACAATAACAAAAAGGAAAAATGCCACGTTTAAATTTATGTTAATGCTGCGCATCCAAATCTAGCCATTCATAACATGCATCTCAATACATATATTCAATAATCTAATTCTTGATATCCAGCAATTCGATTTAAACAAAAATAGTATCATTTAATTTCTCTCGTTTAGACGAATCGAATGGTAGTATTTTTGTTCAAACGAATCACTGGATGTCGAAATGCTGAAATATTGCATCCTAAATTGACTGATTCATTTTTTAGCGATCAATTTCCAATGACAAATATGAATCTGTCACTTTTGGATGTACAATCCCCATCATAAGTAACTGACCTAGTAGATTAGTGGTGGCAAAAAATTTCCAGGTCCTGTGATCTTCGATCCTGATGTCAACCATCCGATATTCCCCTTAAAATTATAATGTATAATATTAAGAATCAATCTAATTGTAACAACTATTACATGTAACAACTCAATATTAATCAATCACATATCCAAACTCAGGTCTTAATTAGCGGTTGTTACAAATAATAGTTGTTACAAATACATTTATTCTAATATTAAATAGAATTTCGGTTAGGGTTAGTGTTAGGTTTAGAGTTAAGGTTATTGTATAGCAAACGAGGTTACAGAATATAGTAAAATTTTGCAAGAAAAATTTTTATTAAAGCATATAAGATAGTTTCAAAAATAAGCATTTTTTTGAATTTTTGCGTTGCACGTTGATCTTGCAATTTGATTGGTGCATAATTTTAAGGGGATATCGGATGGTCGGCATCGGGATCAAAGATCACGGGACCTGGAAATTTTTTTGCCACTAATGATGAACTAGTACCCTATCCATAGCGAAAAAAATGTACGTACAGTGCATTTGAAGATGAACCAATAGGAATGTAACAAATTTTTGATCAATCCGATAAAACAAAAGACAAAAAATACAAAAAACAGATGTATAAATCTAGCTTAGCACACTATCAAAAAACGTCGGGAAGACAATTTTATATATAGCCTTGACATCAGCTCTAACCCTAACCCTAATACTTGATATCTAATATTAAACAGATATTTTAATGGACCTATTTCAGATCACATGCACCGTACATTTTTTTGCCATGGCTAGGGTACTAGTTCATCATCTGATTACGTCATCCTAATTAATATACGTAATTGACTATTTATAATGATCTCATTTCTTTTATCATAACCTGTCTCTTTCTTTTTGCTAATTTCTAAAAAGAAGTAATAGAATCAAAAAACCTGACTCCCGATTTGTTCGTCAACTAAAGAAGTGATTTAGGATTCCAGCAAGCTTGAAGAAATATAAATACAGATAAATTTAAGAATACATGGATGGCCCTATTTATGAAGTTTCGTAATTATTGTTAATCACGTGTGAGAAATTACGATGAAGGTAGTCATGAGTGACACTTAATGCGACAGGGAATTAGTATTATTTATTTATATTCTTTCCAAAATTTATTTACTTGGAACAAAATATTAGAATAAGGTTTTTAAAAACTTATAAGATTATTTAATAGCTTAGATTTTTTAAAAAATAAAGATAAAGAAATTAATATTAGAAAAATAAATTAATATTAGAAAAATATGCTCTCAATTAGCTTAAAACACATTCTCTAGAAATTTTAGACCATTCTTGAACTTTTTAAGTTTTCTGTATTTTCATAATGTTTAATGACACTGTAATCTGTCTTTGCAATTTTCAATAATATTATCACTATTCTAACTCCTAAAATTTTTCTTTTAAAATAAAAATTCAAAACAAAAATAATCTATTCAATTATATTACTAATCATTCATTTTCAACGACAAAATTTTCACATGTGAATAAAGCATAAAAATCTAAGCAACAAACTAGTATGATATAAAATTTTGAAAAAATCCAAAATTGCAAAAAAACAGTTATTATGGTTTAATTGAAGTTAGTTTTTTAATTAGAAATGTTACACATAAGCTAGAAACATAAAAACTTTATTTATATATTATATATTATTATGTGAAATTTTGAATAATTATTATTCCAATTTTTCCAAGTAATGTATATAAGAAAAAACAATAATACCATATTTGTTACTTTCTTGACTCTAGCACTAATACAAACTCGGCTCTGCTTAGTAATTTTTGAATTCGTAAATTGGATTAGATAACAAACTCTTATTTGAGTGAAGCAAAAGCGACTCCAAACTCATATAAATAAATTATAAAAGGGAACTAGCATAATAATAGTGACTTAAAAGTGATGTAAGCGTTATGAAATAAAATGATATTGAAATTTAAAATTATCACATGTAATTAATCTAATATTATTAATCTTTACAACATTTCAGAAACCTCTAGAGTTTGAAATAAACGAAACAGTGACACAAATTTTGATCTAATAAAGATAATATAATTTGCTGATTTGATATATGGTAAAAAAACGAAACATGTGGTATTTGCGCGAGCAAAGAATAGGAAGAAAGAGTGACTATTAACGATACGCTTCAAAAAGTGCCATCAAAATATTATTACCATTTTGATTTAATTGGTTATTGAAAATATCAGCAGTTCCGTTTATAATGCTTTGTACCATCTTTGAATTTACTGGAGAGAAGGTTGATTTTGTTGCAGGTTGTTATGCTGATTTTGCAATAATTTTGTTGTTGATTCATGTTTTTTCGAAATAAGCTTACAGATCATTAAATTATATTATTAGTAATGTATACAGCAAGAATTGAGACTTTGAATGTGTTTTTATACTTTTTTCGTTGTCCTAATTTATTATTAACGACTGTTGCATTTGTTGATTATCGCGTTTTTCTGATACGTAGCAAATCAATTCGCCACTTTTTGAAAAGTACATGTTTATTATTTGTTATTATTATTTATATTATTTTAGCTCTGAAATATTTTATATATCTCAAAATTTTTTATACATATTCTTTTATTTTATTATATTTTTTCTCTGTTTTAATTTTTATTCTTTCACACTTTTACCTTTTCTTCAAACTATTACAATTTTATTAAAAATTGATATAGAATTTAAATATTTTTCTTTTCTTTTAGTATTTAGTTTATTTGTTTAATTCTCTCTTTTAATCCAGGTTCAAGTTTGTAAGTTAATTTTCTAATTAATAAACAATCTTATATAATTATAATTCAATACAAAAATATTAATACATGAAAAATAAAAGTTAATAATTATTTTTAATAAAATTTATACAAAATATAATTAATATTTATAATTTTTATATTAAGTAAAGTATATCTTATTATAACTTTTTATATTATTTTAGTATTTATTTATATTTTTATTTAAGAATAAATAAAGCCAAATTTTTCATTTTTGAACAATAAAATTTATAATTTTTAGGTATTATCATTATGAAGTTCTATTTTTAGAAATTTATACTCAGCAAGTACATTAATATATATAATAAATATATATTTCAAATTTTAGTAAAATTAAATTATTGAATATAAAGTAATTTGATATAAATATATAAATATATTATTTTGTTATTAATAAAAAATTATTTATTTTTAAAATTTTAATTTTTTATTAAATATAATATTTAAATTATAATTAATATATTTATATAATTTTTATTATATATAAATAAAAAATTTTATTAATCAATTTGATTATTTTAATTTTTTATATAATAATTTATAATTATTATTTATAAATTTTTAAATATTAAAACTTAATTTTTTAATAATTAATGATCTAATTTTGCTAAAATTTGAAATATATATTTATTATATATATTAATGTACATGCTAAATATAAACTTTTAAAATAGAAATTCATAATAATATTATCTAAAAATTATTTATAATTTTATAAAATTATAAATTTTATTACTCAAAAGTAGTATTCCTATAAACTGAACTGAACTAGACTCAAACTAAATTATTATGCAAGTTCAAATCTGATTTGAGCTTAATTAAAAATTGATATATAATATTGAATATTAATTTATAATTCTAAATAAAAGCTATAATACATAATATTTAAAGTTATCAAATATTTATATTTTATAAAATATATAAACTTCTTTACAAAGAAATAAATACAAATTTTAATCTGTGAATATAATAGAATAAATCCTTTTTGAATATATTTATAGATTAAATTTTGTATTTACTTTTTTATAAAGAAGTTTATACATTTTATAAAATATATAAGTATCAAATACCAATTATACTATTTAATAAAAATTAAAGGTTTACTTAGTAATAATTAAATTATTTTTATTTTTACAATTATTAAATTTTATTATAAATTATATATATTAGTAATTATTTTATATCAAATTATAACTCTTATTATTAATTATAACTTTGTTTATAACTGTAGTTTATAGTTACTATAACAAAATTAAGATTTATTATAAAATAATTAAAGTGAATTAAAATTATAAAAATAAAAAATATTTTATAAATCTAAATATCTTTTTGAATATTATTTTCAATATTAACCATTTTATATTAATTTATAACTCTAATTCTAATCTATAACTTTATGTAAAAACTTATTGAATATTTATTTGAATTCAAATTAAACTTTTGATCAAATTTGAATCAGATTTAAAGTTTGAACTAAACTCAAACCAGATTTTTAATTGGGTTCAAATTTTTGAACCAGACTTTTAATCAGATTGAGTTTGATTTAAGCTCAAATTAACCAGATTCGAACTGAATCAGACTTTTTTCAGAATCTTATTCAAAAATGAAA
This sequence comes from Ambispora gerdemannii, assembly GCA_910591945.1. Classification (NCBI taxonomy): domain Eukaryota; kingdom Fungi; phylum Glomeromycota; class Glomeromycetes; order Archaeosporales; family Ambisporaceae; genus Ambispora; species Ambispora gerdemannii. The sequence continues at coordinate 7,118 of CAJVPL010002036.1, forward strand.
AATTTTGTTTTATTTATTTTTAAATAAAAATATAAAAAGTTATATAAAAATATGTTTTACTTAATATAAAAAAATTATATATATATTAATTATATTTTGTATGACTTTTATTAAAAGTAATTATTAACTTTCATTTTTTATTCCTATAAAAAAAATAAAAGATAATAATCAAAAAAAGATCCAGTTTTTTAGTTCTGAAAAATCACCAGTTTTGTTAACAAATTTCTAAATTAAAATTTGATAAAAAATCTAATAATTTTGGAAGGTGATATCTCGTAATCCACAAATTCAATCTGGATCAAAATATTATTATTCAATTTATCTAGTCTTGATGAATCAAATAGTGATGTTTTGGTTCGAATTGGATTTGTGAATCGTGAGATATCGCGTTTCAAAGTTATCAGATTGATTTTTTTGTTCAAAATTAAAATAAATACATTATTTTCAAACATACTATCATTAAATTTGTCTAGTTTTGGTGAATTCAATGGTAATAATTTTTACAAAAATGGTTTGGTAATTCATAAGATATTATATTTCAAAGTTGTTGAATTAATTTTAATTTTTTGAAAAAAAAACTTTTTTTAATTTGGAACATTTAATTTGAAACATGATATATCATGATCCACCAGACCAAATTTCATTAAAATTCAGCCACTATTTTACTAAATCTATGTAATTATATGACTTTATTTTATCCAATTTGGTTAAGTGAGTGATAAGATATTAATTCATTTTTAAAAAAATATAGAAAATGAAAAAATATATTTGGTAACTTTGAATTATGATATCTTACAATTCACTGATTCAATTCGAACTATAATATCATCTTTTGATTCATCTAGTCTTGTTGAATCGAATAGTGATATTATGGTCCAAATTGGATCAGTAGATCATGTGATATCACATTCCAAAATTACTGGACATATTTTTTCATTTTCCTCATTTTTTTCATTTTTAATCAGATTTTAATCTGGAAATTTGTTAACAAAACTGGTGATTTTCTGGAACTAAAAAACTAGATCTTTTCCTGATTATTATCTTTTATTTTTTTACATATATATATATATATATATATCAATATTTTTGTATCAGATCATATTATATTTCAAATATAAAAGTTAATTATGTATTTTTGCATGAAGAAATCTAACCAATCAGAAATTATTTATATTATACTAAAAAGTAAATTATTTCTATTAATTATTTTTATTAATTAATCTCCAAAAAATTCTAATTGCACATTATATTATACAAAAAAAATATGTTATATTATAGTTCTTATTATGAAGTAAAGAAGTAAATCAATAGAAATCAAGCAAATTTTATGTATAATACTAATATAATTTGGTTCTGACTCATCTCAATATAGAAACTTTTATACAATTTCTTATAAAATGTATGCTTATAAAAAATGGATGACTATACATGTATAACTTAATTAAATCAAGCTATTAATTTTAATACTAAAAATAACCTTGACATCATGCAATAAAGATAAATTTGATAAGATAGATAAAATAAATATATTCAACAAAAGTTATAAAGGTTTTGGTGAGCTTCTTATCTTTTGCTAATATATATCTATATTTAATATTTTACCAAATAGATTAGATGTAAAATATTATTAATTTAAATATACTTTGTTTTTAATTCCTTTTTTTATTCATTCTTTTTTTATTTATTATTTTTAAATTTGAGTAATTACTTTTTATTATTATTTATATTTTATATATTTCTAATTAAGTATAGCATAACTTAAAGATATATTAACTTTAAGTTTAATAATTTAGAACTAATTATTCGCTATTTTATTATTAATTTATTTGTAATTCATTTAATATTAATTATATATTTAAATATCTCTATTTTATATTATAGTTCTTTAGATCTTTTTATTATATAATAAATAAAGAATAAGCTTTATTAAAATTAAAACTGAAAACTATCTCAATTGATATAATTTATTTACAATAATTAATAAATTTATCTTAATTCTTTTAACATAAGAAAGTATTCTTATAACTTGGTAGTTATAAATAAAGATTATTAAAGCTATAATATATATTTTACAAATATATTTTACACACACATTTTATATATATACTTTAAATACTTATACTTTATACTTACCAATACATATATACTATAATAGATTAATAATAATTTTACACAATTTATAAATAGATTTGTTCTTTGCTTAAATAACAACAAACTCTCACTGATACTATACAATTTTACCAAAACCAATTGGAAATGCAAAACTTACAGCTTTAACAATTATAGCAATAACAAGATGAAAATGCTACTGACAATAATAGTGATTAAATACTTATCATAAATAATAATAATAAAAACAATAATCCAAAATACCAGTTAAAATTTCAATTTACAAAATGAACCAAATAAAAATATTTGGTTTGGTTATTAAGAATTAAAAGTATCTTTATCACTCAAAATATTATTAATGATAAAACAAAAATAAAGTATATATTAAATAAACTTAAAAATGTAACCTTCTACTGATATTTTAACAAATTGAAGACAAATATTAATAATATTAATTCCATCTTTGCTAACTTTAATACTTTTGTTCAAGAATTATACAATACTTTTCAATCACCAAATTATCAAAAACATTTGAGAAGATAACTTATACAACTTCGTCAAACTGATACAATTCAAGAATATAATATCAAGTTCAGAAATCTTGTTGAACAAATAGAAAATATGGATAATTTAAATTAAGTTATTTATTTTATTGATGAATTGAAACTAGCAACAAAAATAAAAGTGAGTTATCAAGTACCAGAAAATTTGAAAGATACATGAAAACTAGTTATTAGATATGATATAGTTAGTACTAATAAATCACTTAATAATAATTCATCTCACAAAATATTATTCAAAAGAACTTTACAATTTAGTCACAATATATCAAATAACTTTATAAATACATCCATAAAATTAGATTATACTAAATAATTCAAAAAAAATTTTATTTTTAATAATTTTAACAATAATAAAGTTTAAAAATAGTTATTATGAATGTGGCAAACCAAATTATTAGGAAGAGGGATGCGCTAAAGCGTTGTACTCATGTGACCTGACACAGGATAATGTGGCTGGTATTCTGATCTGCTGCTGTAGTCAGAGATCAATTTTTCGAGTGTGTAATATATGATATATATGATTTAATATCAAAACAACCTTTTTTACATACACTCGTGCGTACCTACAAAATTACTTTGTGATGTCTCAAAAGTTTGGCTAAGAGCTGTTTTTTTATAATGCTGCTGGCGGCATGTTCTCGGTAGTCAGAAATTATGTAATAATAAGTGTAATGTTGAACAAAAAAGTATTTTTTTTTACTTGTTTTATTCATTAACTAAATGCATTTCGTTACTAATGTTATTCTACTAAATTCATTTCCTCTCTTGTTCACTAACAATTGAAGTCTCCTTATTTCTTGTTATTTATCATTTGAT
>CAJVPL010002037.1:0-10602 GCA_910591945.1 Ambispora gerdemannii
TTATTTCACTTTTATATATTTTTATAATTATTTATTTCACTTTTTGTAATTTCGAAAAATGTATAAATAGAGATGCTGTCTGAGCCTTAATTTGACATGTTGTAACTGAAAATAAAAATTTCTCTTAACAAAAACCTTTCTTCAAATACTTCCTACCTCTCATATTTTCTTTATATACTTTAAATCTTATGTATAAGTGATCTTATATCATATTGAACCTATCAAATCGCTAACGACTTTATATCATATTGTGTTAAGCAAATCACTGTTATTGACTTTGGGCTTTATATCATATTGTGCTGAACAAATCGCTATTATTGGATTATTAAGCTTTATATTGTATTGTGCTAAACAAATTGCTATATTGAAAATTATTAAAATTGGATTATAAGTATTTTTACTTTTTGTTATTTTGAATTTTTAATTGTTAACGAATATTCCTCACTCATGAGAAGAACAAAGTGAAAAAGTCTTTGTTATTGTTATTACTAATCATATTACTTTAGTTCTAGAAAGCTTTATGTAAGTATAGAATTACTCTTTGAATCTTCTTTATTATTTCTTTATTCTCTCTTCTCTTTGATCTTTACTCTTCCACAACTCTCCCATATTATTATTTCTTTTCAAGTAAACACAATTTCCGTAGAAATTGGCATAAACCTTAGATACCCCTTTTTTCTCTTAATATTTTCTTTATCAGTTTATATCCTCTCCCAATCCAGATTCTTGTTTGTAAGCTAATTTAACAATTAGTAAACAAACTTGTAACAGTATCCCTTCCGTTGACTTAGTGTCAGCATTATTTTGTTGGTCCACTACAGAGTTGGATAAATTGATAGCTGATATCAAATTATCTATAGATAATCACATCTCTGGTATTGCTTTCTTACCATTCTGCCTCTGACCATCCACAACCAAGGAGACCTGTTCCAATATCGCAAGTCTAGCTTTAAGCTCTGGATTCTTTTGTTCTAGTTCCTTGACTCTAGCATTACGCATCGCATTTTCCTCAATAATTTGCTTCAACTTCGCATTCTCAGCCTCAACCTCGACAAATTTCTTTTTAAGTTCAGGAATCTTGGCATTCTCCTTTCTAAGCTCGACAATCTCAACTAAGAGATTAGCATTTAATTCTCTTAATGAATCAATAGATTGTGTATTTGCCATTTTTTTAAATAAAATACAGATATATTCAAAAGTTCATTAGCATAGATAAAAAAACGAGGTAATATCCTCATCGGAATTACTGATTTATTGATGTAAAAATAAATTACAAGATTCGATAATACATACAAAGTGAAATGGCGTTTCTATACTAATGTCTGTAGTTTTTTGCTTGTCTACACTACTAATACACATTATCCCACTCCATGGTTCGGTTTCATTGTCCCAATCATCAATATACTGGATAAAACAAAAAATGTGTATTATCAGTTATAGTAAAACCCGCTGGAATTTATGTTGTTTGCATTCCGAGATGCTAGAAAGGTCCTCAGAAGTCTACGAAAAATGACATTCGCTTGCGAGTTGGCTCGAAGAAAATAATACACGGTTTCGGTGGTCGCAGTAAGAAAAAAAATCTTATGTCGCACAGGCGTATTAACAGTACTGCGCATTTATTTTTTAAAAATGCCGACTGTGTCGCAAAATCAATCGTGACGTAGTAGTGAAGATCACCTGTTTTTAGCTAGAATATGTATAAACTTGGTAAGTTTTCGTACGTTTAGTATTTTCATTAAAGATTATGTAAACAGAAGACTGGACTTATATACAAAAATGAATGGAAAGAAAGGCAGTTCTTTAACAAGGTCTTTATTTGTACTTACTGGAAAATCTGTTTTAAACCCCCGTTTTAACTCTCGATTTACGCGTTTGCAGGTATATCACCGATATCATGGCATTTTGTTTTATGGTGGGTACCGAAGTTAGGAGCTCCTTTCAAGTTGAAGGCCAGGCAGGAATGAGTATTTCAAAACTAAGGGAAGTAATCTATGAGAAGAATAAGAACGATTTCAAAAATTTTGATGCCAACAAGTTGAACCTATGGAAGGTGGATATTCCTGGCGATGCAGAAAACGATAAATTCGTTAAACTGAGAACACTTGAAAGCAGATCTCATAATGAAGATACTATTATACAAGAGCTCGAAGGACAAGAGTTGACTCCATTTAATGATTTTGGTGACATTTTTGCGTATTGTGACTTGAAGAACATCCGCATCATCGTGCAACCACAACTGCCCACCACTGGTAAGTGTCTCCCAATGGTTTACCTCTTGAACAAGAAATTCGCGTTATCTCACTCGCATCTTTTTTTATTCGATTAGGGAAAAGAAGACACGAAGACTCGGACTCAGATGAAGAAAGCGGAACCCGAAAAAAGGAGAAACAAACACGTACGTAATATATTCTGTTGTGATGTTGACTAGTAATCGTGTTCTTATTTAAAATTCATTTTCCATTTTTTAGTAAAAACCTTGACTTCTCTCCTTGCTTCGTCAATATTGCAACCTCCTGCCGTAAAGATTCCTTCTCACAAGTTTTACGATCGTGATCAGGCTCTAAATTCGATATTGGAAGTCGCTCGCTATAACTACCAGGGTCGTAACAGTCCTGACCACAAAAATCATAAATTTATCCTAATTCCTGGAGGGATAGGAATAGGAAAGACACGGATGGGCTGGGAATCAAAGTATCTGCCCTCTATACTGTCAACAAGAAGTAGCGACACTGCTGAGTTTGTGGAGGCTCTAAAAGATCCCTGTTACGTCTTTATTGACTTAAATAATGGAAGTAAATATATTAAAGGTTTTGATGATGTGGAAGATCCAAGTGTGCGAATAGGAACGCGTGTTGCAGTGGCTTCAGGGTTGGTGTCCGAGTGTTCTTGTCTACATGAACTATTAAAAACAAACAATAAAGAACTCTTCCGACTTTCTGACGTGATTTGTGAGATACTTCAACGTCGTTTTAAAATGCAACAGCGTTCAGTTGAGGCTATCATCATCCATCTTGACGAATATCAACTTTATATTAATGATGTTCAACAATACCAACAAATATCATGGATAAATTCTCGCGATTTCTTTAAACCAATGCTAAGGGGGATTGGTAGTGTCATGCGTGGTAATAATATGAAAGATGAGTATGGTGGAAAATATTTTATCGTCCCAATCTGTACGGGAACATCTGCTATAGACGTTCATTTTTTTACCTACAGAGCATACTCAAAAAATGTTGGAACCCAAGCCTTTGAATTATGTCTCAGCAAAGTTAATGCAAAGTTAATGTTCCTTGACAAATATGATTATTCAAAGCAAACAACTGATGAAGGAAGAGATCTAGTGGTGCAAGGCCTCAAATCACATCAATCTTCTGATCTTAATAATGAAGATGTCGAAAAGCTTTCAGCGGATTTTTGTAACTTTGTCCTGAATCAACAACACTTTCGCATTGCCATGTCTGACACTGGCTTCATTCCGAAGTTCATTGATGATCTCTTAAGCCCGCCTACCCTTACGTCAAATTTTGATTGGGGGAATCAACTTTTTAATAAAGTATCTAGCCGGAATATTACTACAGTTGGAAAAGGTCCAGGTATTGGAGGAACTTAGAAGAAATACGCACCGTAATATCATTTGGGCTTACCAGGCAACTTATTAAGCGAGATTTTCGATTAACTAGTGGCACATCCATCGGTGAACTTGAGCGATCTGGTTTGATCTATTTTTCTAACACTAATGATGAATGGTATACTATCGTTATGCCCTTTATGCTATTGAAAGTACTCAATAACAAGCTCCTAACATCTAATGTAGAAGATATAGAACTTGTATTTCAGGATAATCTTCTCTTTATCCCAACACATGAAACTCCTTGGCAGTGGCAAAATTTTGAACTTTTATATGGGCATTTCCAAAAAGCTCTTATTGATAGTTTAATCTACGTTCAAGAATCAACGATTAAGAATATTGAGCATGAAATTCGGCAACTTCAAAAAGATTTGGAAGAACAAGAGGATAATTACGAAAAAATCATAATTGAAGATGAAATCAGTTTGCAAAATCAAGAACTTGACCGCCAAAAAAAAAAGAATAATTGGCAACTATCTGATGCATTTCGTGGCGCTTTAGGTGCTGACACGCTTCTCCAACGCAAAGTACGATTGCACAGACTCAGAGTATTTATTGAGAACAAGAAATTTCTTGAGAAAATAGAAGATGTTGCAACTTTTAATAATTCAGTGACATGCAATGATAATGTAACCCGCAGGCTTGATGAAGGTATATTCTGTTGTTTCAGAGGATGTGCTAACATTGTTCACCATTGGATTCTTGATTCTGCTAATAATAGAAAGAAATTAGCGATCTTTTCACAAATTAAGTACTCAGAACGCGATGCAACAACCACAATTTCAACACCGGGCATTAAAGATTGGTATGATAAAACAATGAAATCGGTAGGAAATTATGAGAATGAGTATGATGTGGTTCTTGTTTTGTTCACAAACCGGAAATGTACGGGAAAAATTAATATCGAAAACATGCCTCATCTACTTCTCATTTATCCGAAAAATATTGAGAAGTATCTTTCTCCAACATTTGCTCATCGTGGTTTAGTGGATAGACCAAGCGAAAAATGATTACTGATAAATACAATAAGAAGGAATTTGCTTTATTGGAAGTATCAGAAGTAATAGATTAATATTGTAAAGTATAATTTTTTATGTATGTAAAAATTTTATTTTGCATAATAAAGTCATCATATCATCTGAATTTAGCATAAATACAAATTTGTTTTTTCGATGCATACTCCTACATTTATGGTAAATTTCTACAGCTATCGCTAATACTGCTAACTACGAGATTCTTCACGATCAAAAATCACGTGCGCGTTACTTTTCGTAACGCAGATCACTTTGTCAAAAAAAATTAAATAAATTCGGAGGGACACCCCTACTATCACGTACAAAAACAATTATCAGAGAAAAAACGTCTGATTGCTTTCTTAATACAATATAGCGGAGTTAGTGTCTTCGACACTTAAAATACATGTGGCAGGTAAACTATCTGCTCATCATTTTCTAGTAATTTTTTCTTGAACGCGTCTCTTCTTAGATCCGGGCTCATCACATGCGGTTACTCTATCTTTCAATAACCCTACAATTATACCGATCACCTGTTTTTTTTTGGTATTAGTAGAAAAAATTATAATAAAATAGAGCATTGTGTTATATTTTAATATATATAACTTGGTAATTATCAATATATAATATTCAACTTTTAAATTGAATTGGTTAAAGTTCTAATCTTAATTCAATTGAACATCTTTAAAATATTTTGGACTGCTAAATTCGAAGAAAAATACCTTTGTTCATATTAAACCAAGAATTAATTAATATATTATAAGAGAAATAAGTATCAATCTAAGAATCTTATATAATTTAATTTTAAGTCTATCTAATTATATAAATATAGTTATTAAAGTTCAAGAAAAAAATATATTATATTAATTTATGATTCTTAAATTTGAATCAATATAATTATATATTCAATTCTTTTATTTTATTTAATTTTTATCCTTATTTATATACACACACTTCTATATTATATTATTGGAAATTAAAAAAAATAGCAAAATTAATATTGTTTCTTTATATTAAAATTTGTTATTTTATTAATAAATATTTTTTATTCTTATACTAAAATATAAATTATTATCTTTATTTTAGTATAAAAACAAAAAATATTTATTAATAAAATAACAAATTTTAATATAAAGAAACAATATTAATTTTAATATATTTTTTTATATTTTTTTTCAATTTCTGATAATATAGTGTATATATATATAATTTTTTTAAATATAAGTTAAAAATTTAAATTATTAAAATAATTAATATTAAGCAGAAAAAATTTATTGTAATAATATATATATTAAAATATAGTTTTTTAGTTTTATTTTAATATAAAAACAAAAAATATTTATTAATAAAAATAAAAATTTTATTGTGATAAGAAAATTTTAATTTTTATTATATTTTTTTGGATTTTCAATAATTTATTATAAAAATATATATATAATACTAATTAAAATAATACAACATAAAAATTTATTAATTAAATATAATAAAATATAAATTTTACACTTTATATTAATATTTTTAATTTTACTAATAAATATTTTTTATTTATATTAAAATAAAAATAATATTATATATTTTAACATATATTTTTGTCAGATTTTTTAGATATAATCTGATAAAATTATTTTAATTGCATATATTATATAATGATCTTTTATCATAATATTTTATATTATTGGATTATACATATTTCATATCTTATTGGATAAAAGTCAAATTACGTGAAGTGAGTGAACAAGTAAATAAGCAAATAAGTGAATGAGTGAATAAATAAATGAATAATTAAACGAATAAGCGAACAAATAAGTGAACAAATATTGGACCAATAAAATTTAAGTGATATAATGAATATGAATTCGTATAGCTGATAAATTATATCTTGAATTTGTATAAAAGCAACATATATTATAGTTGTTAGAATTAGATATAAACAAGTTCTTTTAGATAGTAATTCTCAATTATCACATCTAATTAGTTATCACATAATTTTAATCATTCAAAAAAGTAAAGTTTACACTTTATATAAAGTAGATAGTCAAGTGCAAACTTCTTTCTACACTTTTTTAACAAAGTATTCATTTTCTTGTATAATAGCTTTATAAGAAGTTATACAGATCTTGAATTAATATATATTATAGTAGCTTAAGCAAAATTACCAGGAGTACTATAAAAGTTATTATCTTTATCCTAGACTTTCTGAACACATTGTAACAAAGTTTATTGAATATTATATTAAATAAAAAAATTATTATTATAATTCATAAATTTGTCCTTGAGATTATATTACTAATAATATATTGCTTATAAACTTACCTTTGACTTTGTATTGCTAATAATATATTGTTCATATATTTATCTTTAATCTCATATTGCTGATAATATGAATATCATATTTTATATTTGATTTTTAAAGATTTAAAATATTTTTAATATGTATATTATATTTGACATTGAAATTTTGAGAACTCTCTTTAGCAGTCTAATTATTGCATTAAAAGAACATAATTATTACCAATCTTTGAATAATTCTTATAAGTACTTATTATACTTATTATACTTTAATTTATATTCAGTTTAAAGTCATAAAGTATTATTAAAACTATGAATTGTTATTAAAATATTCAAGTTTCTCTTTTGAATATCATAAATATCCTTAAGTATTTTAAAACTCTATTAAAATGGTAATAATATAAAGTTAATAGTTTTTTTATATATTTTATTTATAAAAAAATAATTAAATTTCTATGTGATTAGAACAACTTTATCAGATTAATTTTAAAAATTTGAAAAATATATATATTAAAATATGTAATATTATTTTTTTTAATATAAAAATAAAAAATATTTATTAATAAAATTGAAAATTTTTATATAAAGAGAAAATTTGTATTTTATTATATTTTATTATATTTTATTAATAAATTTTAATATCTTTATATTATTTTTAATTGCTAAAATATATTAAATTATTTATTATTAGATTTAAATAATTTATTATTTGATTTTTTATCTAATATTAATCAAACAAAATTAATTTGAACTAATATTATTAATAAAATTATATATTAATTATTAGCAAAATCTTATAATATATTTTTTTAATTATTTTTTTAACTATAATTTTTCTTGAGTAAGAATTAAATATAATTTTATATATTAATAATATTATATAAATATTATATACTAATAATATATATAAATATTATATATATTAATAATATATATAAATATTATATATTAATTAGTGATAAAACTTTTAATTATTTTAAAAATTAAATTAGATTTGAATATTACTCAAAAAATAAATTAAAGTTATATTTTACTTTTGGATTTCTTTTCTCTTTCATATATTTATTATTCTATATTTATTTTTTAATAATAATAACTACTTTATTCCAAATATTCTGAATATCACATTTTATATTAGTATATATAATATCTTATTGATTTTTTATTTTTTTGTAAAAGCTATAAAATTGATAATTTGTATTAATTTCTAATAGTAATTGCTTTAAAGTAATATTGATTTAATGAACTTATTAAAATTATATAAAATTATTAATGAATTTATTGTTAGACATATTCTTTATATATTCAGAATGCTCTTTATTTAAATATGTTCTTAACACTCTTTAATTTATCTAGTATTAGATATATTTTGAGAGGAAAAGCTCCTTTGTAATATTACTGAATACTTTCTATTAATACAAGATTGATGAAAATCAATTTAGCTCACATAATAAACAAAAATATTTACATCAAGAACTTTTGATAAAAGTTTTTTATCTTTTTCCTTTTTCAATTATTTGATCATTTTCTTGGTTTCTTGCTAGTGTTCCTATGAACTGAACTGAACTAGACTTTTGCTTGAGCTTGAATCTGGTTCAAAATTCAAACTGAACTTGAACTGAGTTCAAGAAAGGTTCAAAGTTTTGAATTGAACTGAACTGTTATTACGAGTTCAATTCGAGATTAGCATACTGATTTTAGCTCTGAATTTGAACTATAACTTTATTTATAGATATAATTTATAGTATTTAATCTTGCTGGTATATCAAAACTAATTTTTCATCGAATAAAAATTAAACTTAAACCAAAAGAGAAAATTGAAGTCATTATTATCCTTTCAAAAATCGTATCAATGAGCAGAAATGAATTAGCACTTGAAAAAATATCAGACACAATTGAAGTAGTAACTACTACTGTAGATGACGACACAACGGTAGTGATTATTTTTACGGAAGAATTCTCCAAAGTGGTAGTAATTAATTTTGTGGCGGAAGTTGCCAAAGTGGATGTAAGATATTTTGTGCTGGAATTAGGTGAAGATCTAATAGAAGTTTGAATTCCCTGCGAAGTAGGCAAATTACTCTCAGTAGTAGTTGTTTGTGTAGGCATTTCATTTTGTGGTTTTTCCTGAGAATTTGATTCGTTATTTTTACTCTCAGTCCTAATAGTTTGCTGAACGGATTGATAAGTAACTGTAATTGTATTTTTAGTACTTACTGTTGCAGGTGGATTATTTCCAGGAGGCAGGAAATTTGGAAGAATAATAGTTGATGAAATAGGTTTTGGAGCAATGGTAGGACTGTTGCCTGCGTTCGGATTTGTATATGTCGGCGGGAAACTCGGAAGAATAATAGTTGATGAAATAGGTTTTGGAGCAATGGTAGGACTGTTGCCTGTGTTCGGATTTGTATATGTCTGTTTTACCGATGTAAATACTGGCGGTGGTGGTGGCGATGGTGGTTTTACCGATGTTAATGGTAGTGTTACTGTTGTTATGGGTTTTACCGAGGTTGGTGTTGCTGACGATGGTTTTGCAGTTGATGTTATTGAAGGTAGTGTAGTAATCGGTGCACTGCTGCCACTCACACCTTTAATAGTCGACGTCGTCGTTGTTGCGGCACTAAACAATACGATAATTTAAAAATTAAAGTTAAAAAAAATAAATTTAACGATCATTGTTATACATGTACATGTATTTTAGTCATACATACGATTGTTGGGCTAAAACATTAGAAGTGTATATCGATATTAGCACAATTATTATTATTGCTTTGAGATTATTCATTTTAAAAATTTGATATTTGGGGCGAGTCAGTAGAAACTAAGTAAACAATTTTTTTTCAAAAATGAGTTTTTATAAAAGTAGACAACCAATTTATATAATAAAATTTGAGATATTGCACTTTATGGTGGATTTGTGTACGTAATACATTTACTATGAAAACCAATCTTCATTTGCATTGACTCTCAAAGACTGAAGAGAGAACGTGAATCGGTTCGTTTTGATTGTTTAGCAAGAGCTTAATTTAGAATACTTGTCAAGCAGAATCCGTGTTATGAATTTCGTCTATATTTGGTATGAAATAAAACTGGGTTTTTCATAGAGGAATGCTACGTAATATTTTATGCAAAATACGTATCGACAATAACGATAACGATAAAAACAGATTATCTCAAAAGATTTTCTTCACTCGTCCCAAATTAAGCCTCCCGAGATACATGGCTTCTTGCTGATATAATAATAATTACCGTTACGATACGATAAAAAGTCTAAATAGAAAAAAAAGGTTATTTTGAAATCTTTTATTGAGTACGGAATTTCTTGAGAACCCATTGACACGAATGCAAAGTACATGTACATGTACAAAATAAGTCGAATCATTGAAATTCTAGTTAATTACATGTATGATGCATAGAGCATACATTGTGTTAATGGTGTTAAAGAATACGTTTTTAGAAAATTTGTTTTTCGGTGAAACAATAGCGATAGCGATAGTTAAAATCTACAACAACGTTGCTTGATCGTTTGCTCACCCGTTACTACATGTACTATTGTTGATTCGAGAAATTACCGTGGCACTTGTAAACATGCCCCTGTAAAAAAAAATAAAAGACAAAAATCAGGAAAAAATCCGGTTTTTTAGTTCCGGAAAATCACAGGTTTTGTAA
>CAJVPL010002038.1:0-10599 GCA_910591945.1 Ambispora gerdemannii
TAGGGGCTCAAAAATTGATTAGTACCCACCGGGTACTTTGTGAAGAGGAGGGTATATTATACGGTGGATACTTAACACGGAAGTCGTAATTTTGGCACGGATTACACTAGTTTTGACCTGAATAATGCTAATTTCAGGAATTATGAAAGGGGGTACTTTACATTCTACTCAACTTGTAACCGAGATTAGTACCAGGGTACTTTATCAGGGGAATATTTCATCAAGGGGGTACTAAATGCCGAAAAATACGGTAGTTTACATTTTGTTCATATACATGTATATTCATAATTATTTATATTTTAGTAAATTTTTGACATAATAAAACTTTCATGCTTATTTTTGCAAAATGAAGTGGTCAAAAGAAGAATGAATATTTTAAGTGCACCTCAAGTTTATATTAATTTAATAATTAGAAGAATTGAAGTGTGTATTGATAGTTAAAAATGACCAACAAATATTAAAAATTTAAATTTGGTAGTTTTGGATATACAGTAAATTGTATGTTGAACTTGTAGAAATAAGTAAAATTTCAGCTTAAACTTGATAAAATGTAATTTTTATATGGATTATTTATATAGAAAAACTACTATTGATTATAACGATAAAGAAAGTTGCCATTAGCAATAATTTTAAGACACAACTTTTGGCGTAAAATAAATATTTACGTATATCGATATTTGTACATCCTTTTGTTTAGACTTCATACGTCGTTTCTAACGTTAATGCTAACACATCTATACATATATACAAAATAAAAATAAAGAATATTCATGGTACAATTTTAGAATAATATGGTTTAGATTGAGGTAAGAAAATTTTCAATTTATTATGTCTGTCAAATTTCATTAAAGCTAATATAGCTTTTGATGATCCAAGAAGCTGGAGACTGAAATGTAACTTAGGTAGTTCTACATCAATAAATCAGAAATATAATTCTCCAACAATGTCAACAACTTTTTTTGTAGTTCTTTATAATCTACAAGCCTGATATAAGGATAAATAATATGCCAACTGCATTTATTTATATCTGATAAACTTGTCAAAGCAAAACTATTCAATGATACTATACAATCAAATGCAGAATATAGTATATCTGCTAAAATTTGTGATATTAGATCTTTATAGATAATTCCAGTAACATTCAAACAAAATACTTCAGGTCTTCAGGATCAAAATTTTACCTTAGACAATATTCAAGTGCAAATAATAAATAATATTCAGCACTATGTGTTTCATTTTCAGACAATATTCAAGTGCATTATCTAAAGATTACAATTACTATTTTAGCACTATGTGTCTTAACCCTGGCTTTTATAATTAATATATATATTTACAAATAATAAATGATTTAGTAAAGTATTCAAAAACTAATTTATATAATAACAATACAATAATATATAAATACGTCTATGAGATTTTTTATTTTTAAAAAATTTGCTTTTTATTAGAAGTATAATCAGAAAAAAGAAATTATATACGATGTATATCGATATATAAATTGTGGTTTGTATATATTTTCCTAATAAAGTTAGTTACTTGCCTAAACAAGTCTTTTTCTCACAAATTGTGATTTATTTGCACTGTAGTCTTAATACTTGTTATAATTTATACAGTAATAAAAATATTGTTTGGATACAAGATTTTTGAATAGTTAGTAAAATGATTAGATTACTTTATTAATAATATATAAAAAATACTCATTATTTTTTCCTTTGATTTTTACTCTAGTAAGTAATTTGCCAAGTTCACAATAACAATTACACTAGTAACAGAAATATCACTATTTGATTCTATAATAGGATCTCCGATTAACAACTTTATAAAAATACAAGTTAAACTGTATCAGTTAGTCTTCTTTATGCGAACTTACTGTTCCAGCTTTTTTATCTAATGGAAAACTTTATGTAGTATTTACAGATAATAATGATCCAAGTTTTAACACGAAGCTTAAATCATCTATAAGAGATATAATCAATAAGCTTATCCAATAAAAAGTTTACTATATTTAAACATGAGAATTTAGCTATTCAGATTTAATTTTTGATCAGTTATTTTACATTAGAAATAACCTTGTTACAGAATTTACTAACTAAAAATTTATTTTATTAATAAGATAAAATGATATCAGATATTAGAGCTTTGAGTGAAGAAACAACGAAACAAACTAAAATACTCGTTATCATTATGTATTGCCCGAGAATAAGAACAGAAATTGATAAATTTGATTGCTACAGCACAGTTGCCGCAAATCAAACAGGACGGTGTTTTTACGATGGAGTAAGTATTAAAAAAAGCCTTTTACGTTCGACTGATGAAGATTTGGTTGGATAGAAAAATGTTATGAGAAAGCTGCTGGTCAAAGCTGACATTAATAAAGTGTTTACGTAGTTATTATGTGATATCGTCAAAAACAGTGTAATGTTGGAATTTGTTATTGAGTGGTTCAAGATTAAATAAAGCCGTTTATTGATTTGCAGAAATAAATTATGATATTGGACTATACACATAAATTTCATTTATTGTCATCAATATGGAATAAAACAAGATGAAAAGACGCATCTGCCAGGACGATCCCCTAGTATGCGGGTCATGTGATAATTTTTGATGATGTCAGCGAATGACCACTTAACACAAAATCAAAGAAAAAATGCTTGGATCTCAAAATCTAGCCTATGAAGTTATCTTGTGTTCTAACAAAAATGTGAAATTTTACTATAAATACATTTTTCGTTTCCATTGTTGATGTTATTAACATTTATCACGTGATCTACATACATGTATTAGGGGATCATCTTCACCAACGCTCAAACGTACATCTTCCATTGTGATTGTGGCAAATATTGGTAAATGATTTTTAATTGGTTACATGTTCACGCTCACGCGACATATGACACAACGCATTTCCAGAATGTCGTGTATGGTGCGTAACAACTAAACTCCAAAATCTAATACGTGAAAATGACAGAATAAGAATTTATTCACGAATTAACTTTGAATTTACTTAGTTTAGTGAATTTCACTTAGGACCGACCGACCCTGATAGTAATTGAGTGAACCAATCATATGATCAAAATTCACGTGAAAGGTGATCATATTTATAAACTTAGGTGAGAAATCCGTCAGTGGGTTAAGTGGATTGATAATTTTACCAATGAGTGGATGCCTGAGGATTTTTGCTCGACCCACATCATTAGATATGTACCATGACACTTTTTTTCCCATCATTCGTTATGTCCAGAGTGACTTTTGTATAAAAATTAAATATTATTACAAGAAATTAACTTATATTTTTATGTAATGAAATTTTACCTCATCGTTTAAATCTGATATTCGTCTAAATTAAGATTCAATTATTATTGATATGAACAGAGAATTTAAAAAGTCACCAAGATTAGAATAAAATTTGATACCACATCGATTCAAGGAATTTCAAGACAAAGTAATCACTATACATGGTAAATTCAGGCAAAAAGTAAATAAATTATTATTCGTTGCTATGTTGCTTATTTTTCTATACGTTGATATTTTTTGTTAATAATGGTAATTCGTGCCTATATTGATCTGTATTTAATTATGTAAAGGATAAGAATTAGAATTAATTCAAGGTGAATTAAGGGTATCCCTTGGTTCTCTTGGCTGTGTTTATAAATTATATTTTTAATTCAATAAAGCGGCAGATTTCAATGGACCTAAATTTTTGTGAAAGAATTTATTGCATACACGACGAACTTTTTGATTTTCACATCAAATATTGATTGACGGCTTTCGTTGTTCTCAATTTTGTACACGTACATACACGCACATGTACATACTTATATGTGCCATTATAACCGACGACGACAACGACAAACAAAACAAAAAAGAAAACAAGAGCTCGTACAGTTCAATGCTAATACCTTTTTTTAGGTTTATATTGATTATATAGTATTCCACTTTTGGACGTGCATGATCGATGTGTTACATGTGCTCATAATTTTTATGATGTCCAAAATTCTTGGGTATTAAAAATGATATTTTTAATCTTTACCGTCTAAATTAAAGAAGTAACTATTGCAATTTGTTTCGCTAGCATTAGTGTTGGAATAAATCAATTAAATAAACAATATCGGGTTACAATGAAAGGAGTAAATAATTATATTATATATGAGTGTTGTTAGTTACGGACTGTTTTTTATCTATCTGAAACGCCGTATTTGGGCGACAAGAAATCTAAAGAAGAAAAATATATAGAAATTTCTCTAATTGATAATTTCCTGTTTGTCCCCGTAATATACGTGTGTACCTATTTATATTTGTGAGAGTGTTGGATGCATTTTACAGATAGGGCGTAAGTAATTAAAGTGTGAGCGAAATGCGAATTTAGTTTATTGAATGCAGATTTAAAGGAATTATTTATATTATATGAATTGAGCAGAGTCATGATCAATTGATTATGCTAAAGTGAGTTCGTAACTAAAGTAGATTGCGTAGGCCAATTTTTGACCATTATTGAGTACACAAACTTGGAAAGATAAATACCCACGAGCGCCGCTTAGATAAGATTCCGTGGGCGTATTCGGACATATCGACACGAACCTTGGAAGAAAGAATTAATAATTGTTGGTTAAAAAATTAATAATAGATGAATAAACAAGAAAAAAGTAACAGAGTGTACACATATCACGCCATATACAAACGCGCGAAACACTTTGACGTTGATTGGCGTAACAGATATTTTTTGCGATGACTTGCTTGATTGCTATTTTCCTACAGAAACGCGTTTTTTAAGGATACGCGTACCCGAGCATCGATTTTTAATTATTTATCCGTTAAAGAATCTCTCTATACATACGCTCCATTCAACCGCATAAATTTACCTAATAAACCCGTCATCACTTCGGTGGTAAGTGGGAAAGATCGATATGAGTGGAACAAACAACAAGAAATTTATGAACGATGTTAGTTTTTTTGTGCGCATTTGTTTTAGGCTTGGCTGCGACACATCACCATTCTTCATCAATAAAGGCTAATCCATACTTAAAATTGTATGTACTTTTCATATTATAATGTGAAGCCAATTTATTCTTAATTACTGCTATTCGGAGAAGAAGCGAGCACATGCTTTAATATTCGGGTGACGATTTTTTTATTCTTTTAAGCTAAAAAAAATTATTAATTCTATTTATATAAAGTATTACTTATTTAGTAAGGTTAGAAGACAAAATAAAAAAAGTAAAATAAGAATACCAAATATACTTTAAAACCATAGACTTTATTGTCCATGTATATACCGATACTGATACATGTACCACTATCAGTATATCATGATTGTTATACTTACATGTATAACGATAATGACTTGGATTTGTACCACTTAAGAAGCAATATACGTACTTAGAATCTCAGGAAAATTATTATTATGTAATAATAATTATAAAATAAACATAAGAGCAGCCTTCCTCCAACTCCCATTCTTCTTTATTATTTTGCTCTCTCTTTCTTTCTTTCTTTCTTCCTTCCTTCCTTCCTTCCTTCCTTCCTTCTTGTCTTTATTTGGTGATATTTATCACATGATTTTTTCTGCCTTACTTTCCAATCTATTCGACCAACCATTGTAATTAACACAACAATCATTATCGTTATCAGTTATTACATTTTTTAATATCTTTAAATATAATTTAGATAGTTTGTATTTTTATTTCTGTAATTTTTTTTTGATATTTATGTCAGAGAGACCATGACGATAATGCTTATAATTTAATATTAAAAACGAACAAAACCAAACCAAAAAAGAAACTATTTCACTTTTTTTTTAGTAAACGCAGAGATTATCATACAAAACAAAAAATAAGATGAATTTAAATATAACAGATACATCGACACTAAAGTATTGCGACTGGCGTATAGAAATTCACAATTGCCACAGCTCTCAACTATGGATTGCAGAGGTGATTTTTTCGACGATGACATACGGAATCTTAACAATATCGGGTGGATTTATTTTCTGGTATCGATTTCGATACATGTGGCAAGGACTATTTGTGGATCACGGAACCGGAATACGTCCATTACCGGTGGATTGTTTGCTGTTTTTTTTTATGCTCGCGTCGTTCGTTAGAACTATTCACTGCGCATTTTTATGGGCGGATATTTATACGGCTTACTGGCAGCGTGAGTTGGGTCAAGAATTTGCCTGGACTTTTTTAAGTTATGGTGCTATTACTTATCTCGTTGGTAAATATCTGTTATGATTATATTTAGTTATTAAATAAGGCTAGCTCGAAATTAATATTTTCTTTTCTTTATTGAAAGGAATAATATATACAATTCCTGTAAATTATACGCGCGGTACATCCGCGCTAATCTCACTACAAAACAGCGGATCAACAACAAACGGGGAGGCAAATAAAAGTGGAGGCTCTAATGCATTGAGTTTTACAACACACGAACTGTTTCTTCCAACTCCAGGTCAATTAAACATATGTCTACTAGTAGGATGCCTGTGGCCATCACTAATCGCATTACCATGTGCAATACTCTCTGGTATATCGCGAGACCGCGGAGATGCCATTATCGCAAACCGATTCACCACAGTACAATACATCGCTGACTTTATTTTTGACATTGTATTTGCACTAATCACCGCATACTACGGCATAAATTTCATGATAATTCTCCGAGGATCACTACAGCAATCCCAACATAAGTCGGGGTCTTCATTCTTTAAGAAAAACAGTAGTCCGACACGAAAAGCTTTTCATCGGCTGAAATACACGATGGCCTATTTGTTTTTCATGTCGAGCTTTACGGGACCGTGGTGGCTCGTTTGGGGAGTCGCGCATCAAAAAATCATCGCCTCGATAAATAATATTAGTATCTTTTTGTCGATAATGTGGTATATTACCGGACCACAACCAATGATTGCCGTTTGTCAGTATGTGCTTGCGAAACGTATTTATCAACAAATTTTCAGTCGAGGTGATACTAAGTTGGCAAGTTCTGGTACAGTTGGCACGAATGGTACAAGTGGTCTTGCATCACCGAAATCGCCTGCTTTTAAGAATTCTGATTCTGCTGATGATAATTTGGTGGTGGTAGTTGACAAAAGGTTCTCGGTCACAGTGGAAATTAATCCTTCGAAGAATTCTAAGGCTAATAATGATAATGAGAATAATATTAATCAATGGGAATTGATGTCGTTACCTCAATTTGAAGGGGGCAATAATGATATTTCGTAACATTTATTTATTTGTTTGTAATTAAAATCATTCAATTTGCATGAGTTTCACCTTTATACATAAATTCCAAACGCATACACACAACAATCACTCACTCATAAAACTTGTACAATAACAAATATTCATTCATTTTCTTATAATTATACATGTATCATTTTTATCTGTAGAGCTCTACAGACTTTTTTGTCTTATAATTCAATTAGGACAGCATAACAAAAAAAATAATCATATAACATATACATGTACGTATGTAATTCATTCTACATAACAAATAAATTTGAAGTCGAATCATTGTTTTTTTAAGCATGTATACACAGACATTTTTACATGTTGTACAAATGGCGTGCAGAAAGACAAAAACAATGGCGTAAAAAAAATGAGATAAACGTCAAGGCAAAACGTTTACTCTTTTTTGTTTTTCTGATTCAATTTACCCCACTCATCTCGTCATACATATAAAACATAATGACATTGATTCATTGTTCATTGTTCATTGTTAGTTATTTGGTCACTTAATACCATATGAGAATATTTTCGTTTTCGTTTTTTGAGCCGGGAAATTGTTTTTACGAAAATGAAATATACGCAATCATATGTCGCATACATGTACATGTACTTGTGCTTGACTCTAAATTCGAACACATTAAAAAATAAATGAAACATGTAAACTAACACATTGTATGAGGCTCTTCGTTTCTCCACTATGAACAATGTACACTACGTAATGCATAAATGTAAACTTAAAGTTGTCCACCCACAAAATAAATTCTAATCATGAGGATTTTTTTAAAATTTTTTAATCATCGTTATAGGCAACCAAATTGCTTTATTTATTATTATTATGCTGAATTAATGTATACCGATACGTATTAATAATAAGTTTATGTAATCGACCGAAAGTTAAGAATATTAAAAATGTCTACATTACAAATAAGTTTATTTTGCTAAATAACCAGAAATCCTTGATTATAAGATTTGTAAGGTTTCATTATTGATATGAATTAAAGGTGCCTTTCAAAACCATATTAATAAATCAAAAATATCTTAAAAACTCGTCACTACATTAAAGAACCCATCGAAACAACTTTTGGATATGAATTAATTTCACAGTTACATATATCAGTGAGAAGATGAATGAGAATTGGATACGCAGTCTAAGTGAACAATAATTTCCATTTGTTCGCGCAAATTTGGATAATAAAGAAAGAGAGGGAGGAATACAAACTATATTTAGGCTAAATATAAAATGTGCATGTATTAATATTAGAAAATATTACAGTTCGGCTTTCCTTGTTGCTCTTTCAAAGCTTACATTATATCGATATTGAATTACGTACACTGCATATCGTTGTGTTATACGTACAATATTGTACATGTACATGGTTATACATGTTCATTATCGTTATTAAAATTCTGTAAATCTACTAGCGCGCGCTAGCGATATTCATTGTTTTTTTTAAACTAAAATATACAGCAAGCCTTGTTAACCAGAACTGGTTAAGCCGGAATTGTTACATTGTGAAGAAATTGCTGATTACAAATTTCTGTATAATTAATACGAACATATACAGTCGTCCCCCTCTATAGTCAACTTCTGTATAATCACTTCCACAAACGTCACGCTGTTTTTGGGCCACTCAATATGTGACCATTAAATAAATCACACTATATAAGCACACCTTCCTATAGTCGCACCATAATCGGGTTCCTATAGAGGGGACGACCGTATCTCGATTAACCAGGTTTACAAGGATAACGACCGTGCGTTATAATGAAGTTTAAATATGTAATAACTTAGTACGTACATGTATAAATCTCGATATAATGAAACTTCCAAAAATTTTCAGGATTGCTTTTGTATTTGAAAAATCATAATAAACCTTAACCAAACACTGGTTGAAAAGATTTGTACCTGGGCAATATCGAAGCAAAAAAAAAATGATAAAATAATACTTCTTCTGTTGCCTCTGGTTTAACGAGATTTGCTGTATACATCTAAAAATGACCAAATTTTTATCGTTATACAATGTAAAAAATGCATCGGAAACATGT
The DNA here is from genome assembly GCA_910591945.1 of Ambispora gerdemannii. Classification (NCBI taxonomy): domain Eukaryota; kingdom Fungi; phylum Glomeromycota; class Glomeromycetes; order Archaeosporales; family Ambisporaceae; genus Ambispora; species Ambispora gerdemannii. The sequence goes on from CAJVPL010002038.1 coordinate 9,270, forward strand.
ATCATTGTAAAGAACGCACATCATTTCTTTGTTAACCAAGAATTAGGAATCTTTCCAGACTCAAAATCAATACTAGATATTTTTTGGCTATGGGCTTATTTTAGTCATACTGTTAAGATGGAATATTATCAAGTCATAATGTGCATAGTATTGCTCAATTTCACTTTTTATGTGATGAAGAATGTTGCTCTACTCGTATGAATTTGTACTTTTCTTATAAGACACTCGATATTTCTTTATTTTTTTAATTTTATGTGGTAGAACCTAAATATTTAAATAAATTGAAAATACCAATATACGTAATTATATTTGGAAATTTTTTTAATAAAGCTTCGACTGGTATAAATTGCATTTGGATGGATTGTCTGTTTTTGTTCGTTTGTAAGAATGCAATTTCGTCACTTCAAATTTTTTTCTAGCCAACACGCTTTTTTATTTCTTTATCTGTTTTAGGATATATCGAAAGTGTAAAGTCTTCAGTTTCCACTTCTCATCAATATCGATGATAGAGTTGATAAAGTGCTCTTCAGCAGTTGGTCTGTTTTCTCAATAATAAAAATGCACCATCAGCAACACTGTTTAGTATCTTAGGTCATACTTCATTTAGCACACCAAATAAATATCTGCAGCTTGAATGTATGGTTTTCATCTGAACTGACATAAGGAATTCTCCGCAAATTTCTTAGCATTAGTGCCCGATATCGATATTAACGTTAACATATTTTCGGAGTAAAGTCACATATCATCGATCGTCATGTACATATTCCATAACGATAATAATTGAACTTACCGCTAACGCTATAAAATATACTGTACTTTAGAGCAATCAAACACTATTTCTAAGATACTTAATTCATGATTCTGCTGAAATTTTGTCATATTTTGTCGCATTTTGTTAGTATAATTTTATGATTCCACCTGTGAATTGGCACGTCCAACCAGATTTTTTATAAAATGTTCCAAAATCTTTTGGAAGATATTCAAAATTAAAGAGATCTATTCAAACGTTTCTCTAATTTTCGTGCGTTCTTTTTTAGTTCGTTATGGATACCAGAATTACTAAATTTGATAAAATCTTAATACCAATTTTCAATTAGTTTTTATCAGACTTAGATCCTGTTAAATATTTCTAAATAATAATGTTTAATTGAAAAAACTGGTATTTAATTTATAATACTTAAATTAGTAGATTATAATATTTGCTATAAACATACAGTGGCAATCAGAAATAATGCAACGACATCAAAATTTATTAATTAAACATAGTAAAATGCGGATTATTTTCTTTATATAAAGTTTTCAATTTTACTAATAAATATTTTTTATATAA